>JABASD010004350.1:0-15841 GCA_019776165.1 Pogonognathellus flavescens
AAACTTTTGACAACAACAGTTGACAAATAATTTCACAATAGAAAACAATTGTTCAGTACCACACATGTTTATCTTACGCTACTTTATTATAGCCGTTTTGCAATGGTTTATTCACAATATTATTTGTAATTAATAAATTAACGAAGTTTCAATTTATTTTTCTTGTATACCTACCTAAAAGTTTGGACGGATATCGTAAAAATGAGTTCGTCATGCATTACCTTGTCAAAATATTCCATCAAAAAACATTTATTAAGAACAATGATTATTTTATAACAGTGCTTGTATTGTAAAAGTTATTTCTCTCTTCTATTTTCATCTTCGTCCTCTTCTTCCTCCTCATCGTCAGCAGCGGGGGTAGTTTCGGCATTTACCGGAACTACTTTCGGAATAACCGGTTTTTGTCGAAGATCCACGATATTTATTGGAGAGGGGCGGGCCTGTAATGGCTTCTTGATTTCAACTACAGGCAGCGGGGCGATTTTGGTTTGACTGGCACCCAAAGTGCTTACTTTCCCCCTAAGAAGATCTGCTATCTGCACATCAAAATCAGGAACGGAGTTTTTGGAAGGCCCTTTGAATTGAACCAGTTTACTGGCAAAAGTAGTTGGTCCAGGCGGAGACTGTGTGGTTTCAACGTACAGTTGATGTGTTTTTGAAAATTCCTTTTTATCAAAATGGTTATCATTCTCATCATCTTCTTTATATTCTACGTATTTCTCAACCGCGCCTTTTTTCAATAAAGGTAATTCCCCGAATAGTGTGGAAATTGAATTTTTATTATTATAAACTGCTGGTTTATTAGAAAGCAAGCTGGATGATGAAGATGCTGAAGATGGCGACTTTTTGGCTGAAACTGAAGGATTATTATCTTCCTCTTCATCGTCATCTTCGGAATTGGACTCCACATTATTGACTGTTGTGGTTTCAATCAATTCAAACGGTTTTTTAGTCGTTGAGGAAATTTTATTAAATACACCGATTGTATTTTCGTACTCATCGTCGTAATCTTTAAGAACGGGGTTTTTGAAAAAACTATCAATGGGTTGATTGTCCGGGACAATGTACCTATTTGGAGTAACAACTTTTTTAGTAACTATCGGAGCTGTTTCACCTGCAACCGCCGGAGCCGGAGGTACACCTATGTTATTATTATTGCTACCGGGAAATGAAACTATGGGAATATTATTGGTGTTGGTATTAATTATGCCCGTAGTTCCCGCGACGTAGTTATTCCCGTTAATATTATTGTTGTTATTAGAATTGGCAACATAATTATTGCCGTTAAAATTATTATTGTTATTTGAAGAGATTTGTGAGTTTGGGTTAACAGGTGATTGGAAATTAGCCCGAATAGGTTCGTTATTATTAATTGTGTTAGGAGGGCTTTGATATTCGTTGGTGCTGGAACCCTTGTGAACAATGGAAACAGCTGGTGTACCAGAAACAGCTTGAGGGTTAGGAATATTGTTTACATTATTGAAACCTTGTTGTAAGTTATTATTGTTGGGAGAAACAATTCCTCCTTCCGGAATACGAATGATTTGAAGGGAATTTGTTTCCCCGTTGGGAGTTTGATAATTTACAACTTGAACTTGAGGTCCATTATTTGTCAAGTTAGAATCTGCTGCTGCTGGAGCTACAGTAGTTGATTTTGAGGCAAGAAATTGCTGAAATTCCTGCTGGTATTTGTATACCGTTCCAATTTGACTGGTAGCATTCGTCAGGAAAGTTGTAACTTGATCGTAGGAATCTCCAACCGGATTAATAATATCTGCAGCTTCAGCAAGGAAATCAATTACAGACCCTACTAACGTGTCATCAGGGTCTTGTTTAGGAGATTTCTTCGGTGGTACTACACCAGTTATTATTACCTGCCATGAAAAATATTCTTGTTAACATTTCCAATAGGATTTTATTTAACCTTAAAAGTGTACCCTTAAATGTTGCTTATTTATTGTCAATTATTTTATACAAATAATATAAATCTGTTATTTAATAAATATAAAACAAATACGAATTAATTAATTTTGCCACTATTTTAAAACGGGTGGAGATTGAAATAAAATGGTCTCGTCTCTGAATGATAAATTATTGATAAAATGAATTAAATGAATAAATATGTCAATGAATTACACATACTTATAAGTGCAAGTCGTTTTCTAAGTACACTATATGTTTTAATTTTAATGTTTAGTTACCTTTTGTTTAACAACTGATGGTTTCGCAACAAGAGTTTCGCTATCCAAAGGCAACCCATCAGTTTGCGAGAGATACTAAAATCGAAAAAAATCATTTATCATTGTTAAGGCAATTTTCATTTTATAATTTAAAATAAACATCTTGAATCTGAAAAAGTATGCATAATTTTGAAATTTTTATTGCACTAATACTTGCACTTTGAGGCATATTATAAATGTAAAATAAAATAAAACTTAAATAATTTCATCTTGCAGTAAACTTTACTCATCTGTTTTTGTAATTAGCTTTTAGCGTGTTACAATAAAATGAAACTTATGTTAGAGACTGAATGAAATTTAAAACGTCGGGCTGTATTTTGAATCGCGTTCACTGTATAAATAAGCACCTATAAAATATGTTATTTTAAAAATTGCTTGTATTGCCGAATATCGTTTTACTAGCAACTGAAAATAAAAACCTATTTTGAAGTTTATGAATGATGTTTAAAGAAGTTTTCAAAACTTCTTGATGTCACAATTACAATATTTCACTTGGCTTTGTCACATGAGTGCAATCAAACATAATAAAAAAATAGTTTTACCACAATTAGCAGGAAATATATCCAGTTTGCAAACTCCTTCATATTTGTAGATAAATAAACTAAACTATGGCAAAAATTTATAAAAAAACGATATCACAGAGAATATTTTGACAGGCCGAAATCGTATGCAGCTGCAACTATACTGTTAGACGTAAAGGTGTTATATTGCATTTGTACTGTTTTAAACAGATGGCTAACGGAAATAAAAGGTGTGATATATAAATATTTTTGTATGCAGTAAAATTAAGTTCAGTGGGATTTGAATACAAAACAGGTCAGCAGATACGATATTATACAGGCATATGAATTTATTGATTGCATTACAATGGGAATAATTAATGTTTCGTGGACAATCTTATTCAGACAATGCAAGCTTCAAAAAGTCGGGCACATTTGCTTTTATTTCTCATTGTCATAATTTCTCATTTGCTGTGCAGTTTATGTAGACAAAAAATAATGCACAAGTTTATCAAATTATTATCCGACCCGTCGACAAGCACTTATCTAGTTGGACTTGTTCATTAGGTCTTTGCCTCGGATAGATGTTAACTCTTCTATATTATAATGACTCTCTCAGCCACATCTTTTTTTACTGCCAAGTAAAGCCATTCCTAACTGCTTGGATTGAGCAATAATTATGAATTAAAATTGATTAAGTATTTTTTTAATATTTTTTAACGAAGCTCGCAAAATATTGTTGTCGAAAACAAAGATACTTATGAATTTTTGTTAATCTTTTTCCAATTTTTATTTATAAATTACCTCATTTTCTATTTATCAAAGATTTTAGACTTTAAATCTGTCAATTGAATGTGGTACACAAATAACATAGGATCATTTTTAATTCTCCATGCTACATAAACAATGTAAATTTTTCTTTGTATGTAGTGGGAAGTTGCAAATGTTTTAGTACAAAGTTACACAAAGTATGGATCTGGCTTGGCATATTCACGTATCTAGGGGGTAGGTGTGCACGTGTACCCCCCAGAATATATGATCTTACACTAGACATTTTATTGATTTTGCAAAAAGTAACAAAAATTGATGTAAAAAGATTCAAAAAAATATGAAGTGCTGCATGTTATTTCTCCCCCTTGCTCAAATTTTATCCTGGCTACTTGCCATGGTTAGCTACTGGATATATGAAATTGCATGATTGTGATTAATTAAACCAGTCATGTGATTTAATCCCACACAATAAGTCAGAATCTTTATAGTGACCTTAATATTATATGCAATGCAATCCTAGCTAGTTATACATAGTAGAACAAATTTAATTATTAACATCAAAGTGGCTCATCCTCATCCTGTAGAAAAGTATATGCTGTATTGGCTGTATAAATATACACAATACGGAAAATGATTCTATCAACCACACGGAATAAGCACAAATAAAGTTCTGAGCACAGGAGTGAATTATTATCTGCAGAACCTGGGATTATGACCGTAACGTAACTAGGCAGCAATAATTTTGCTTTTGTAGTAGGACTATTTTTTTGAGATTCAAACATGGGCAAGTCACAACTACGCAATACAAAGTTTTATTGTATCTATTCAATTCACATCGAAATAAAGCAACACGCAAGCTGCTTTCCAGAATAAAGTGTTTTTTCCTTGTATTAGTATTAGCTCAGTTTAATTATGCTGACTAATAATACCTGCATGTTGCGAATACCGACAATCAATTACTGCAATTCGGTTCATCTGTTATATATGTCTGTTATATAATTTATTAAGTATCACTAGATACTTTACGTGAATATGTTATATATCCATCTGTCTGTTCGTTAGTTCATACGATAACTCCAGTAACAGAGTTTAAATAATCCGGCCTTTTGAGCTTAGCATCCATTCACCTGGACAAAATGGACAAAATGGATAAATTGGTTATATTGGATAAAATGGATAAATTTATGGATTTTTGCAATAATTGAACTTCAGGGCGGTCTAATCGGCCATTTGTATTTTTCAAAACAGGCTAATTATTATGAGTACGAAGTTTGAGTGCATTTTAATTTGAAATTTAAAGGTTTAAAATTATTTATTTCATATTCATTTTTTTTAAAGTAAAAGTGAGTTTCTTTTCACTGTATTTCATTTTTATCTATATATATCCATTTTTTTCACTGGAGAACAAAATTTGGTGATACTATTTTGACATATACCAATTTATCCACTATCCAGTGGACGTCTGAACTCTGTCCAGTAAGATTTAAGATAATAGTTTCAAACTTGGTGCACGAATTATAATGACTCGTGGAAAGGATATAGCTTTAAAATGGTATTAATCAGGCAACCCGTTTATGACCTTTGACCTTTTATAGAAACTATTGTGTTGATACATCCTAATAAGCAATAATCTGACTTTTAAACACTGCTAGGTGAATTGCAATTATATTTGAAACTGTAAAATTTGAAAACCGTCAATGCTTGAACAATATTGATGTTCTGAATGAAATGAAGTCAAAATATTGATACTGTTATATACTATTGCAGTTTCACAGTCGCTTATGTCAACTTTTTACTGTTGTCTTACCATACTTGCCATTTTTGAGTATGATGCTTCTTTGGACCGTTTATATCTGGTGGTTTATATCAATTTGTCTATTTATGTGATGAATGGGGATGTTGACATACAGCAAAATGAGTTAAATAAGTTTGCTTTGCAATTTATATAATTCGTGATGCATAGCATACTAGCATTATTTTTTGTATTCATTGCTTTTAATATAGTTTGGTATATGAAACAGGACGTCTAACTATTAGGTAGGTAGCTTAGGTAGGTTTGTATCTTTTTATAAATGTAAAGTAAGTTAATATTATTATCTGCCTTACATATTAAAGGTGTACATCTAGTACATATGTAAAAGAGCTTACCTTTCTTAATATTCCATGAACGATTGAAATATTCTCAGCGCTACAAACATTAAAAGTAAGTGTGTGTGTTTATTTCATAGTTCAGATTGTGATTCATCATAATCATTTATGCATTAGTTGCTCATCTACTAAGTCGCCAAGCTTTAAAAACAACAATTAAATCACAATGCTGCATTTTGTATCTAAGATATATTTAATCCAGTTGGTTGTTTTGGTTGCAGTTGTAACCACACAAGGAAGTGTTTGGGTAATTCAATTTTTTTTATATTATATAGTTCAATAATAGTTCAATAGTTCGGTTTTATTTTCGTGTCTGTACAACTTCAGTTGTAGAATTAATTTAATAATTTAAAATAATTAAGTATATTTGATGCTTAATTCAAATTTGTATTGGATTTCTGTAATACAATTTAAGGAGCATCAAAGTCCTTCTATGGAGGATCATTTCTATGGAAATTGTACTTCCAAAGTAATATCAAAGGATAGAACAAAATGTGTCGGATATCCAATCGGTTGCATTGACAAGAAGACATGTATTTGGGCGGGTTCAGTCACAGACGATGGAGAACAATTGACCGCAAAAGTTTTGGACTATTCCAGAAATGGTATCAAATCCGAAAATATTCAGAACAAAAATTATTTTGATGCAATAAGTAACTTTTTTATTAAATATATATTTTATTTTTCACCTCAGTTCTAGATTCCCTTCAAAGTCCTGACACTTGGCCTGTTCAAAGTTTTGACGGTTGGGGAATGGAAACATTGGACAAAACAATGGTGTGTGTTTAACTTATCACCAAAGGTGTACTAAATATATTATCATTACTGCAGCTAATTATTTTTATGCTAATTGTAGACTAAAATCGAATGCCGTGAGCCGCAAATTGAGGATTACAAATTCTTTTTTCTTTTTAATGACACAGCGTATTTTCAGTCAGCTAACGCATCCAGTGTAAGTCCACAAGCTATTACAAAAAACGACAATTATTTTCCTATGTCGTGTATTTAAGTTTTTGCAATGCTATACTTAGTTTAGCTTTAATAATATGTTGAATTCTTTTTGCAGGTGGGTTATTCCCTTACAACAACATTTAAAGACAAAGCCGAACATTTACGGAAATGCAAGGGAGAAGAAAGAGAAATCCCAGCGCCTAAAAATCCGAAATACAAGTTTAATCTTCGATACTTTTTGGATTATTACTGCAACTTTGGTGCAACTAAACACTACCAACGCCCTTTCGAATTTGCCGGTATACAATTTGCAATTTTGATTTAACAGAAAAATATTTACTGAATAATTACGTATGTACAAAACTTTGAGAAAATAATACAAGAAACTGATTGAGATGTAAATTTAAAGTGACTATAATATATTACAGATTCAATTGACTACAATATTGATGAAACTAAGATGCTTTTCTATTCCGGGGTTCCACATGTATCGTCCGGAGGGGTGACAAATTTGTTTACTGCTACTGGGACATTTATTTGCATTGTCATTTTGCAAATAATATATCAATTCAATTAGATTGTTAGCAAACTAAAATAAAAGTTTCATGCCAAAAATAGACTTGAATGTCTTATATACCCAAAACCCAATCCAAAATGTTACATGACATATACTTGATTTGTTGAAACAAAATTAAACAACGCCACATTTAACGTACTTGCTTTATTTATTCTTTCTCGCGCATTATTCTCCATAGCTTTTACAGGAAAATTGTGAAATATATTTCTTATTTCAGTTAAGTTCAAAGCTTTATAGCCAAGTCAGTTAGCAAACTAATCTTCCCCAACAGACCATAAAGCAACAAACATATGTTTGAAAGGCATGTAATATTTTCAACTAGATTTTTTAGTCAATAAAAATATTGTTGTGAATTTTTCCGTAGTCAAATGTGAAAAATCACTTGCTAAGAGAGGTACATACTAAAACGCATACTAAAACGAAAAAACTTACAACGAGAATATAAACTAGACACAATATTGTGTGTCTATAGATATAATATTATTTACAATTATATTACTTCAGTTTTGCCTCAGGGTAATTCCACATTCCCATGATAAATTACGCACGCATATATCTACACTTACGACTTATCGTTAATGGCGTACAAATACTAATGTTGTTTCCTTATTCCCTTGAACTTGTAATCTTGAAGGAAGTAGTGAAATAAATCACGAACGAATGGAACACATTACATTTGCTTACATATTTATCCTGCAATGGAACAAAGGAATAAAAAATCTCGGGTTGGTGTGTTGTGCATTTTCAATGGGTCAACTGAAGATAAAAAATTCGTTCAATATGACCAAACAGAAGAATTTTTGTGTATTTCTTTATAGAAATGTGACAACTTTTTTTATAACCATAGTCGTGGTTCCGTTAATGCTATTACTAGCAATCTGTTTAATTCCCTTTTTCATATACCGACGGATCATATTTAAATTAGGCCCTTTGTTAAATTCTGACTATGGTAAAATGGTGGCAGCACCCAGCGCAGTATTTGCTGCAGAATATCATCAAATCCCAACTCAGACGACTTCTACTCTTTGTGTCAGTTTAAAAATAGCGGGAAATGTGACAGTGGAACAAGTTTCTAAAGATTACTTGGAAAAAGTAGTTTTGTTGAAAGACAGTAATGGCGTCTTCAGATATCCCGAGTTACAACAATATTACGAAAAGTGGATGGGATACGTGTTTTTCAAATGGGACAGAAAGTTTAATATTGAAAATCATGTACGTTATTACTCCCAATTGCAAAATGATCCAGCGGTAAATGAAGATCAGTTTATGTTAATTCGACGGGAGTTGGCCGAGAAACCTTTCCCGGAAAACAAAAGTCCCTGGGAACTTGTTGTGCTAAGAAATTTTAAACGAAGTGACGACACCTCTGACACTCAATATTCGGTTTTGTACATTCGATTTCATCATGGTAATTTTAAAATTGCACTCATTCAAACTAAACCGAAAATGTTCAGTTTGAAATAATTTTTTTAAGCACCGATCATTTTTTGTAAATTAATAAATAATTACTGCATGGTTTTTAAATATTGCTTCATAAAATTGAATACTTATCTAATTTTTGAGTGAAAATTTTGAAACAGACAATATTTACGATTTACTAATTATTTGGGTAAATATAATTTACTTTGCAGGTTTGGCTGATGCATTTGCCGCTACTAAATTAATGCTAACATCAGGATTTTTGCAAACAAAGATTCAGACGGATTTAATCAAGCCAAAAGAAATTGAAGTGAAAAAGAGAAACGCTTGCGTAGAATTTTTGTCTAGTATTTGTAAATTAGTCATAATGCCTTTTGAAGGTATTCATTACGTTCGACATTGTCGAGATGAATATCATTCCTTTCATCTGCATCCTGACAAACAAGTTGGAAGTATTGTAGCAATGGAAAGTAAAGTAATTCCAATGCAATTAATTAAAGACATTCAGAAAATACATCAAGTCAGTTACACGAGCGTCCTTTTCGCCGCGTACGGCGGAGCTATTAAAAATTACATGACGGAAAAAAATATACCGGTTCCTGACATGATCAATATAGGCGCTCCAATTGCTCTCAAGGGTCATCCCAACAAACTTAGAAACCACGCGTAAGAATATGTCAAACGTTTCTACACTTTTATTAAAACTATTGTTCAATACCTACTAAAAATCGTTTAAATATTAAGCTAAATTTATTTGTTCATTAATAATACTATTGTGTATTTTTGTAATAGAAATTAAGGCTTATAAAATTACTATTGCAAACTTTATGGGAGCGACATTCTTAAAAATATTTTCTGTTGTTTCATTTATGATTAGAACGGCTGGCGCCTTTCAGGTTCCTTTGGGAAATGTTAATGCAAGTGAGCGATTGAAGATTGTGGATGAAAACTTTCATGCAATGGCAAGATCTTCGAGTGTTATATTCTTCCATTATTTCTTCAGAATGTTGTTGCTGCTCCCAATAGATTGGAACAAAATTAATCCCCCACGTGGGGCCACCACGGGCATCTCAACCTTTCCAGGGCCTAAACAAGAAGTTTGGTACAACGATTTTCCTGTTACAGAAATTGGTGCCTCAATAGCGTCGGGCAGAAAGCTTGACACTGGTAAATAAAATCTTGTAATATTTTAGCAAGCATTGAAATAAATAATTATTGTGGTCAGAGTGCTTTCAAGAAAAAAAGCTATCTTTTCAGGTAATAATGTTTAGGTATATTTCTTCTGCTGCAGAAAAGGCTAAACAATTTGAAGCTACTTATACGATCTACAATAACTATCATTTACTTTCGAAAAATGTAAACTGTAGACCATATGTAGTAAACCTATGAATTTTCATATAGGAATATTAACTACTAATGTTGTACAGTTTAAATTATTTCGTACAGTGTAATGTTAAGAATATCCAAATACAGAACAATTTTAATAAGTGTAATTATTCTTTTTTTCTAGCTTTTGGGGCGGCAATTATATCTTATAATGGGGGTTTTAATATAGCTCTTGGATCTGACAAGAGCATTTTAAAGTCGCAACAGGAGATCAAACACATGCTACACATGATAGAAAAGGAATTCCAATTATTAAAAAATTATAATTTTGATAATGTGTGAAGTAAAGTAATAAAAGTCTCATAGTGCTTATTTTTTATTACTTCAATTAATTGTGATCACACTTTTCACAATCATTTATTTATAGTAAACCTAAATACGTATTAATTATATTATTTAATTTAATTTTAGTTCTAATTTTATTATTATCTGTATATTATTTTATGGGTATAGAAATGGTAAAATTGAACAAAACACGGTTCCTTTAAAAGCCAGTAGGAGCATTCAGTGTAAGTCCAAATATAGGTCGGGTGAATTTCTTTCCACAACTTGCTCTGTTAGGTCTTCTTCATATTATATAGTAATAGGCCAAGAAGAAATCATTCATTGACCTATGACTATAGTTATAGGTACTCTTACTAATTTTGCATATGGTCTTACCATCGCAAACAACACTGTCAACCAAATGACAATGAACCAAAACCGGCTATTAGGATTAACTTGTAAAACACGAATCAGCGCATTTTTACACGTGTTTAAAACTTCAAGAATAATTATGAATAAATTTAAGGCTGAATAATTTACGCGTTATATAATCATTTCATTATAATACTAGTAGGTAGGTGTTTATTGACCAATATATACCATCATCGATCACAAGTTAAATCATTACAAATCACATATATCCAATTATTCCAATACTTAACTAATCTATTTTTGCTGCAAACATAGTACAGCGATAGGAAGAGACAGAAATTACAGTCAGCTATTAGATACTTCGCATACAATAAGAATACAGGTTACTACCCCCATATGCTATACACACCACCAATTAAGAATGACATATGTAATTTTATGCTTATACAAGTGACTAGATACATCAATACATACCTTTTAGATAAAATACTAACATACACAGGCCAGCTATAGAGTCCTCACTGAATATTGGAAGCGGATACGTAGGGTCCGTGCCTAGTATTCTCTACCAAGACTCTAACACCAATAAACAGAAAATGCTTCTCTATAATCTCATACAATCCTAAAGTACATACCTATAGCTGTATATGGTCCCTTGTCTTAGTCGACCAAGTTGCAATTACCCGAACTCACTATATTCCTGTTATCTCGAATATAGCTTAGAGTCGGGGATTCGTGAGCTGGTATCTTTACAAAAACAGAGTCTTGTTAATAAATGAAGCACTATATACACTACGAAGCAGAAGCTGTGCATATGGATTGTAGGACTAGTCAATTCAACGTTGAGATGTAGATTAGGAGCACAATTTAACTATCTTCTTTGGAGGAACTGGAGAACGTTGAAAGTTAGTGATGGAGTGCAGAATAACCAAAAGAACGAATTTTGGAATGCTTGTCAAGGAGACTCGCCTTATCCCGTTCTCTTCTCCGATTTGCATACGCCACACTGTCTAACATGTAGATCCTGTCCTCCATGATGTTGGATGTTTGCTGGAACTCGTGGCACAAAAACAATCTTGACCTTTCTGTCAAGATATCAGGTCACTCGTCCAGTTGTCCGCTCCGAAATGGTCACTGTCGCACTGCACTAGTCCCCAGCTTCCATATACACTAAAATTTAGGTCCCAGACACCGATATTTACCAATTATTTTGCCGAAGAAAACAGAGCACAAATACGGTATAACCGTCCGTTCAGAGTACCAGCTCACGAATGTGAATTATAATACTAGTAGAAAAACAAATCTTCTGCACTTTTATATTTGCATTATTAAGTAGCGTAAGCTACTTTATAAGAAGGGTGTCTATCCGTCCGTCTGTCCGTCCTTGACCGCTATAACTCACGAACGGATGAACACAATTCGTTCAAACTTATCATGCATAATCTCTGGGTCACAGCAAATGTCAAGTTCGGAAATGGAGTCAATTGGTGACATTAAATGTTTAGCAGAGAAAGCTACTTTATAGGAATGTGATGTCTGTCCGTCTGTTTACCCTTAATTCGATATCTCCGCTACGAATCAACTGGATTCGTTCAATAATTGTCAAAAAAATTGTTGTTGTGACACCACTATTGACAAAAACAGTTTTACAAATCAAGAGTAAACAACAGTTATTTAGCAGACATTGTTTTCTTACGCTACTTAATTACATCCGTTTTGAATGGCTTGTTTTCTATACAACAATAGAGGTGACCAACAGTACCTATTTAAATAGCATTCGCATTCCCTGGTAGATAAGAAAATGTGAATTTTAAAATGTCAAATGCTTGAATATTAGAAAATATTCAACAGCTTTTCGGGGTTCTTAATGTACTAGTAAAACCAATTAAAATAGTTGCGAAAATATGGAACATAAAAATAATCAGTTTGTTGCATAAAATACTGTATATGGATAATGTATTTTTTTATAATAATAACTGAAATAATTTTTATCTAAACTTTGGGGGAATTCAAGCGTCGTAATTTCGTAACAAAGGATTATATTTTGGTTTAGTCATCTCCTGCCGTCGTAAGCTTGATAAAGGGCAGCACAAATTACACGAGTCTTACGAAAATACGAAGCCAGACACACTTGCGTGAATGGATCCTTTGTGCCATTATTTTGTTTTTCAACAATAATATATTACTTGCACGACCATATATTTTATATTATACAAAGGTAATTCATTCACTGAACCTACGACCACCTGGAAACGATAAAGCCAGAAAGATAAAAAATCGTTTGTTTACTGACTATCAAAAATGTGTGTGTAAGTGTTTGTTTTTGTTAAGTGCTAATTTGAAAATCTGAAGCGCTTTTGCGTGATCAAGGCCATGCTAAATAATTTTGTGAATAGCTAACAAGGAAGAATATTATAATATAGAACCATGCCATAGCAGGATTAAAGAGGTTTCAGATTTGGTCGTTTTCCTTAAACAAACTGACATACACGCAATATTCCGATTTCAGAGCATATATATAATACACATTACATTAGTAGGGTAGGCAGATTATACCCATTTAAAGGTTTACACGCCTAACATGCAAATTATCTACGTTCATGACATGTAATCCAGTAATTTATTTTCTAACCAAATTTATTATTTTCACATACAGATTATATAAAAAAATTTAAACGAAAACAAAAGAATAGCCTGAAAGTAAAATATGTCATGCACAATCCCATAGGAGAAATAAAGATAATCCTATTATTAATATTTATATACCATGCGTATTTGTATAAAGTGTAAAGTGAGCTGAACATTTTACAAAATGACAAACAAAAACAATTTTGGTGCATTTCTTTACAAAAATTTGCAAACTTTTCTTTTCACCATTATCTTGGTTCCAATTGTCGTGTTCTTTTTATTTTGTTTCATCCCAATTTACATTTACCGATGGATGGTATCGAAATTAGGTCCTAGGATTCATTCTGATTATGGGAAAATTATGACAGCACTGGGTTCATATTACGGGGCAGAATGTGACAAAATTCCAATCCAGACAAGTTCGACCTACTGTTCCAGCATGAAAATAGCTGGAAGTGTGACAGTGGAACAACTTCGTGAAGATTTCTTACAAAAAGTGATTTTACTGAAAGATGCCAATAATGGTGTCCTAAAGTATCCAGAGTTGCAGCAATATTACGAAAAGTTCATGGGATATATCTTTTTCAAATGGGATAGAAATTTCAATATTGAAAATCATATAAGATATTACTCTGAAGTCGAAAATCCATCCGCGGTAGATGAAGATCAGTTTATAATAATTCGTCGGGAATTAGCGGAAAAACATTTCCAGGAAAATAAAAGTCCGTGGGAAATTGTTATTCTGAAGAATTTCAAGAGAAGCGATGACAACTCGGATACTCAATTTTGTGTATTATTTTTGCGATTTCATCACGGTAATTCTTAATTATAGCTTGATTAATAAATATATGGTCTAGCCTTTTTCGGTGCGTTTTGCATGGGAACATCAACTGTCAAATTATTTTGACTGGAAGTGAGTGATACCTGCAATAAATTTTATCATGTACCAATAACCAAACAGTTTACCTTGTTAAAAGTGATATAGATAATAATTACCTAATCACTAATTAATATTCGCAATGAGTTTTAGTTGGAATGCTTTTCTGGATAATATTGATGGGTGTGAAAATTTGTGTTCGATTCAAATTTTTATTTCAGGTTTGGCCGATGGATTTTCATTTACCAAACTTTTGCTAACCACGGGTGTTCTGCATACAAAGGATCAGACAGATTTGATAAGACACAAAGAGAATGCAGTGGGGAAATTAAAACTTTTCCTTCAATTTTTGTCTAATATTTTCAACATGATTATTATGCCTTTTAAAATTGTTCATCATGTTCGAAGCTCTAAGGATGAGTGCAACTATTTTCATGTACGAGAAGAAAATCTTGCGAGAGTTTATTGTGCAGTGGAAAGTAAACAAATTTCAATGCAAATGGTTAAAGAGATTCAAAATCTACATCAAGTGAGTTACACGAGTGTTATTTTTGCTGCATTTGGTGGAGCCATCAGAAAATACATGCAGGAAAAACACTCAACTGTTCCTGATTTAATTCGTTTCGGTTCTCCAATTGCCCTCGAAGGTCATCCATCAAAACTACGTAATCATGCGTAAGACCAAGATAAAAATATGAAGGGATATAAATTCTAAAAAGAAATACAAATTTATAATAAGTATTATGAATTTTTTCAGCAGTAATTCATGAATTGTCAAAATAAATGCTTTAGAAATTATCACCATAACGTTCTGCTTTTAAATAGGACCGCTGGATTGTTTCAAATTCCTTTGGGAATTGCCGATCCATTAGAACGACTGAAGAAAATAAATGAAAATGTTCACCTGACGACCAGATCTTCTACTGCTGTGTATATAAATATTTTAGCCCGAATTATATTAATGCTTCCAGTAAATTGGACTAAGGCAATTGTAGTCACAGGTGGAATGACTCTGGGAATCTCAACCCTGCCAGGACCGAAATCCACAGTATGGTATCGAGAATTTCCTTTGACAGAAGTTGGTTCCTCGATTGCGTCTGTACGAAATAACATGCGTAAGTGAAATCAAAATGTTTTTACAAACATTAATAAGTAAAATATGCATTAGCATATAAAACAACTTTGATGTTCCTGATGTCCGAAAATTGTAATTAGTAAAACTGTTTCCAAACGAAACACAATAAATTTTAATTCTTAGTTATTTGGACATTTTGACAGGTGATTCACTTAATTATCATTTTTTATTGCAGAGTTTGGTTCATCGCTCGTCTCTTATAATGGGGGTTTTAATATCGCTCTCGGTGGTGACCAGAGTATTTTTAAAACCAAAGAAGATGTCAAACATTTGCTGAATTTGTTAGAACAAGAATTTCAAGTTTTGAAATATTACAATGGCAAAATTGTATGAATTGGATAAATATAACAGTATAAAAAACTGTTTTACTTACAATTTATGTTAAAAAGGTCAGTGTAATAATAAATGTAGTCAAATGCCCATCAAAAAGTGTTGATCTTTAATGCATAAATACAGGGCCGGTCAAGTGGCAAGGCAAGCCAGGCAACCGCCTGGAGCAGCAGACTTAGGGGGCAGCAAAATTACAAAAAAATTAACATATAAAAAAATCATACTCAATTCAGAGACGCACCT
>JABASD010004351.1:0-15834 GCA_019776165.1 Pogonognathellus flavescens
TGCGCACAGATACATAGATACATAGATAGATAGATAGATAGATAGATAGACAGACAAAACAAAAACATATAGTAGCTTCGCTACTAAATAAACCATTCAAAATGGATGTAATAAAGTATCGAAAGTCCACAGTGCTATTATTTTTCCAAAAAAATCGAATATATTAAATTTAGACACAATTTTATTGCAATGGAAAGAAGGACGAACAATTTTTATTTTGCACCAGGGCCACATTTGCATGTTACCGCACTAATGGATATATTCAAGACGGATGTAATCAAGTATCTTTAATTTAACAACAAATTTATGGCAATAGAGTGTGGGTCCAACAATTGTTGGTTTTGCACCGTGGCCGCACATAAATGTTGCGGCACTGATGCATATGTCCAGGGATGTAAAATGTTTGGAAACGTGCCTGTCAGGTTTCCAGGGAAATCGGAAAATTTAGCCCCGCCTCCGAAGGGGGCGGGGCTAAATTAGGGAAATCGAACGAATAGGTGGGGCTAAATAAGGGAAATGGATTGTTCCGCCCCAGAAGGGGGCGGAGCCATCGATTTTTAATTAACCTCCGCACTAAAGGAGGAGGAGCTTGTTTGGGAAAATGGAATCTAGACAAGCCCCGCCCCAGAAGGGGGCGGGGCGTTTTCAGTGAAATTTTTCGAGTTCCATGCCTGCGATATGTCAATGACTTATGACACCGATTGGCCCCACTTTCGAACTCGACCTCCCCTTTGACCCTAAGGATATGTACACAAAGTTTGAACGATATAAGTTAATTCGTTCTGTTATCGCATGAATAGATAGATAGACAGATAGATAGAAAAGGGGATTTTTATAAGTATCTTTCGATACTTATTAAACCATTCAAAACGGATGTAATAAAGTATCGAAAGTTCATATTGCTAAAATCGAATATATGAAATTTAGTCACAATTTTATTGCAATGCAAGGAAAAATGAACAATTTTTATTTTGCACCAGGGCCACACATGCATGTTACGGCACTAATGCATATATCCAAGACGGATTTAATCAAGTATCTTTAATTTAACAACAATTTTATGGCAATGGAGTGTAGGTCCAACAATTGTTGGTTTTGCACCAGGGCCGCACATAAATGATACGGCACTGATGCATATGTCAATGACTTATGACACCGATTGGCCCCATTTTTGAACTTGACCTTCCCTTTGACTCTAAGGACACGTACACAAAGTTTGAACGTCTAAGTTAATTCGTTCTAAAGTTATCGCATGAATAGATAGACAGATATATAGACAAGGGGATTCTATAAAGTATCTTTCGATACTTAATAAACCATTCAAAATGGATGTAATAAAGTAGCGTACGAAAAACAATTACGGATTTAGGCCCGTGACCAGGCAGGGCATAAATTAATATTTTGCTACCTGTCATTTTAACCTCATAGCTTCGCTAAAACGCAGGAAAACCTAATGCCCACCCTGAGCCCATCATTCGATATAAAATATATAGTGCGTAAAATTAGTAATGTTACATGTTAGGCATAAGGACTTACTACTCTGGCTATTCTGATTTAAGCTAAGGATACCATGGTCATATATCCCCAGCCAGTGAATCTTATTTCTGGTGACCTATAACTATCACCATGCGTGGTTTCTAGCTTAAATTAGAATAACCACAGTAGTAAATAGAGCATTAATACATGTGCAAGATAGGGTATTAGAAGTCCCTATCCCTACCATAAAACATTATTAATTGTACGTACTGTATACATTACACATTATCATATAAAGTAAGCCGCAAAAATCATTATAACTTTACATGCTGATAAATAATCGCTGAAGGATCCACGCTAACGTTCTTGTTTAAAAAAGTTTGGAACAGCCTACAATCAATATTATTAATCCTAGCAACAATTGGTACACAAAATATTATCCCAGTAAATCGATTGAAAAGACCACTATCCGTCCAATGAAGTAAAACTACGTGTTATAACCTACATGAGGACAATTAGGTTGTTGACTTTTTGTTGTTGCAAAAAATTCTGGTTTATTCAGAACGGTAGGACTAACTTTCATCGACTCTGGGACGAGTAATAATCCGAAATGATTCGGAGGAAAATTTATTTATTAAGGAGATCTTTATGAATATTAGTGACAGTCTGTCTATATATAAATAATGTTGGATCAATAAAATATTTATTATAACAATATTTTATAGACCTCTAAGTTAATCGAAACCGACTAAACATTTATATTATGTCAAAAGTCATACACAACAAATTATATTTTTTAAATCAGCTTTCGAAAAGAATGAAGTGTCACTCATCAGAACTGAAGTACTGGAAAACGATTGAAGTTATGATTCCGAAGAAAAGTATCAAAACATGATGTCTGGTTTAGCAAATGTTTGGGAAACCATGATTCGCCCTACGGCTATTGAACAATGTGTAAAACAAACAAATCAGTTAATCGAAACATACGTGCCAACACGCAAAATAAGCTTGGTCATCCTTTCGGACACAAAAACACAATTAAACCTGTCCATCTCATGCACTTAGATTTTGAACAGTTAAGGGTTACTGGATGAAAGAATTAAAATGTATGAATAAATCAAAATCTTTGGAGATTTTGAATCCTTTATGTATTTAATTAATATGAAAATACAGAGAATCTGAAGTATGGAAATCTAATCATACACATGTATTAATCCAAATTGTGGTTATCTTAGTGATTGAGTAGAATCTGTCATCATCAATATCTTAACTTAAACCAGAAAAAACCAGAATATACCATTCAAAACGGATGTAATAAAGTAGCAGAAGAAAAAGAGCAGAGGTAATGAAAGAGTAAACCAGTAACCCCCATAAGAACATTTTTGTAATATTTTTTCAAAAATATCAATAAAATGTAGGCATGCATAGTTTTTGAGAAAATTGTAAGCTTGTTCTTTTAGAGCTACTCATATGCATAATTCACAGATCGTAAGATTAAGCACTAAATATGTTTCTTTGTAAGTGTTTCTTTAAGGTTAGAACAACTCGTACTTGTATAAGCTAATCGTTGATTTCTCAGGACTAGAAATTCGAACCAAAAAATCAAAAACCTCATCAGGAAGCCATTGATACGCTCTATAATAATGTACTCCTTTATTTTTCCAAAAAATGTCAACTGTAAAAAAATTATATATCACTAATAATCATCTTATTACCATTATAATCATCAAAATTATCCTTTTATGTAGCAAACACACTGTGATTATATCTATCTTTAGGCATCCGAAACCAACTTGACGGTATCTGCATTCCAGGAGTTGAACTTCAAAGAATAGTATTTACTATTAATTATTTCCTTACTCCTAATAAAAACAGGTGGGTGGCTATTTATAAAATTCAAATAAGCTGTCAGCAATGATTCATTTCTGAATTATTTTCTAAATAATTACTTCTAAATTTATTTAAATTTAAAAGTTTTTTTAAATATTTTAAAGAATAATGATAGTTAATAGGGATTGTTTTTTAAATATGGTTAGCAACGAATGAACCACTTAATTTCATTTTTCACAGCACTTACCTGTAAGTTGAGGTGCATTGCCAGGGGTGCACGTGCACTTTCAGAATATGTAACCTTTCATAAGGACATAATTAAGCAAAAAATCGGCTGATATTGTACAAAAATGACATTTATTTTTGCTTCGCTGGAATTTAGTGGAAATATCCTATTGTTTCACCCTTCACCGCAAAGGGTTTTTTATGCTACTGTTAAACGTTGTCAAATACAGGGGCCCCCGCCGGCAAACTGCGTACGGGCCCCCGAGATTGAAGTTACGCCAATACGTGTGGAAAACTTTTTCAGAGCAATTCCACTTTTTTTCAAAATATTTTTCCAACGTGTCCATTCTAGTGTACGAATACGGTATGCCTACATCTTTTAGAGAGTCCAAAGTTTGTGACTCTTGAATAACTCCAGTCGAAGATATTTGTTTGTAAAATATAAAATTTACATGGCAATTACTGCCAAAGTTCATCATTTCTGAGAGAATATTACAAAGCCCACCATTGACAAATAATGCCATGTGAAATAATGTTGGTAAAAAGAAAGAATTTTCAAACCAGATAACCATTTTGGGTGGTATAGTGGCTGGTCTTTAAGAGAACCACAGTGGAAAAATGGCTCAGTATCGGACTTAATATAATGTTGCTGCAAAAAGAGTCTAGAATAAAACAGCACTTCTTTTTTTCCCTCAGCCAGGCAATGCCTGTAAACGTACTAAATGCACCTTTGTTTGCACATTTAGGATGTTCTATGAACTGAGAATATAACATTGTATCGTAATTGCCATATTCTTGAGGGTTTAGTAGCATCAATTTCTATCAATTACATTATAAACACTTTTAACGCTTTATGTAATCAGTTTTCAAATAATAAGATACCGAAGGTGTAACATACATGAATAAGTATTTTTTGGAATAATTCGATTTAATATACCATTTATATGATAATGGTTTTAAGTATAATATTCAACAATAGTTTTCTATTACTCAGATTACACGTATGAAATGTGATGATCCGTTTGCTAAAAGCAGAAAAGGGAAGGTTTACTTAGGTTTATTTACTGGAGCAAGCAGTCGCAGTCAGTAAGATGTATTGCAATTTCGGGAGTCACACGTACATTGTATAAGCTGATTAATATGTGTACAATTTAGGCTAAAATATACAGGTAAACATCAGGTGTAACAAAGTAGCACCAGCAACACAAGTAGCACCATAGTTTGCAACACAGTTATTTTGCTGTCCACAATATTTCAAATGTTCTTTTTGGCGTGGCTAATATTCAAACGTAAAGGATAATATAAGATATTTATCTAATACTTATCAATTTCCACTCTTTTGGAATTATATAACAGTCTCTATACTCACCACACCCTATATTAAATTACAAATATAGTTTTTAACCACTCTAGGAAAATATTTGTTTTATTTTCCTCCATACTTTGAGTTTGGAATATATCAGTATCTAAAATATCTACTGAAGTTTGAACGCACATTAATGGAATATACATGCCAACGAATTTTTAAGCATAAGTCATATATTTGTGGCGGGGTACCATCAACTCCGTAGTTTTATGAGCTATGGATATGTGATAATATCTTTGGAGTGGAAAGTCGAAATAAATGTAAATCTCGATGTATATTTTTAAAGATGATTTAATGCTCTTTCACTCTTTCATTACTTTCATAATGTACTTTTTAAGAAGGAAAATTTAAAACCATAAAAATTTAGAAATTTCTAAAGTTTTAGAATTTCATTCTACAGTTGACATTTTTTCGGAAAAATTAAAAAGTACATTATGAAAGAGCATTAAATAAGCTTTAAAAATATACATCGAGATTTTCATTTCGACTTTCCATTCCAGAGAAATCATCAAATTGTTCATAAAACTAACCACTTGGTGGTACTTGTCCTTGTGCAAAATTTGGATCCATATTACGAATAAAATAACCAAAAAAATAGTACATAGTACAGTTAATGCAATTGCAATTTGTTAGATGTTGCTTTACAGTTTGCTCAATTTTCTTTAAACACAGATATAGTGTAATATTTTTGTTTTTATTTATAAAGGTAGAATTTACTTATATACAAATTATCAAATGAATTTCGCCTCTTGCTAAGTGCCGTGCTTTAGTTTATAGGATTGGGTATAATTAATGTCCATCTGCATGTCCGTCGGGTGTGTACAAAAAGTAGTGTGGGAACTGGGAACGGATCAGGTTAATAATGGTGGGAATAGAAATTTTGCTATTTTTGTTATATTGGTGCCGAATTTTATACTTTTGTAGTACTAGTACAGTACTTACTACTTAATGTCAACAAATATTGTGACGGATTTGAAATAACTTTCGAAGTGTAAGGAAAATTATTAACATTATTTTTTATCCACAACAACACAACATTTGACGCGTACTATTGTATCTACATACAAAATCTTGTCCGAAAAAATCGCTCTTGACGACTAAGAAGGAGAAGCATCAGGTTTGTAGAACTCTAAAGAGATCAGTTCCAAGGAAGGATTTTGACTAATTAATTTGAAATAATTTGCATTATCTTTAGAGTTCTTCTGTAAATATTTTTTAAACAATTCAATACAAGAAATTATTTGCAAATGCAATTAGATAAAAAATGCCAGGGTATTGCAGTTTCTGAACATCACTTACTTGGTAATGCGAAACTGATAGAAAAACTTACTGCTAAGTAATCGTAGTTAACATCCTTAATTGCAGCAGTGGTTGTCAACTTGATCAGGCCCAGAAATTGAATTGACCGTAGTAAGCCACCCTAAGCGATTATCAATTTTTCATCATCCCTATCAGAATGCGTAACCAACGTTGTCATTCCTAATAAAATAATTAAAATTCACAACCAATCGTTTGGAATTGTATAACAGTCTCTCTACTCACAACACCCTATATTGAACTAACAAATTTAGTTTTCAACCACACTGAGAAAATATTTGTTTTATTTTCCTCTTTACTTTGAGTTTGGAATATATCCAAAGCATCTACTAAAGTATGAACAGTCATACTTAAATGAAGGAGAAACACAGCCTTTTGAAAAATGCAGAATATTTTTCTTTTATTTAAAGTTAATTTCTCCTTTCGTAATGCAACACTGACGTCAACACTCTACCGGAGGAAAAAATAAAAATGATTTTCTTCAATATGTATCCAACGTCTTACACACATCAACAAACTTTTCGTTCAGCCATTAGAAGTGCCAATTTTGTCTCCAATTTAGATCTCCAATTTTGTAAATGCGTCACAAAAGTAAGAAACTGTCAGTCTGACTTTATTTAACATTCTGTAATTATTAAGCAACGACGTTACTTGTATAGGAATGCGTTTACTGTTTGGACGTCTGTGTGTTCGTCTGTCTGTCCGTAGGTCTATTGGCACGATATGAAAACAACCACATGAAAAACACATTAGCAAAGTTTTAATTTAAAATAATTTTAATGATCGAATCAGACTAGTGTAAAAGCATTGTTGATTATTATTAACGGTAGTCGGAAATCTATTATTTTAGGCTGCATCGTATCTGTATAACATCTAATTCCTCACCACCGCTTATACGAACAATAATATTGCGGTGGAATTTATATTAACAATTTATCTGGATTGACTACATCTAAGACCTTTTGCAAAGGAATCTCATTATATTGTGGAGTAAAAACAATTAAACAAAAAATCGTCGTTTATTATATCACTAATCTGTTTTCTATTGCAAATATTGTTTGTTCACCTCATATTTTGTTTTCCACAATTTTCTATAGTTGGGAAGTTAAATATGAAAATATTACTAACATGTCCTTCAGTCTTTCCCTATACCTGTTATATTTTAACAGCTTTAGACTTTGAATTTACAAATAATAGCTCTGTAGCAATATTTTATATATCAACTATCATATGATATTATGTATTCCCTCTAGCCATGACAGTACTAGTCGCTTAAATTAATGTATAATATGCATATTTTATAGAAATGCTACCGACTGCTCCACTTCATATTGATTCAACATCGTAAGTACTATGTATATTTTATACTCGCAAAAGTATCAAAAGCGTAGTGTCCGTAGACGTGTAAGCAGCATTTTCTTCTTTTTCAACACAACTTCTTCATTTACTATTTATTGAGAATAGCAACAAACACATTTAATTATTTAAGGGGAACCATATTTTCCAGTTGCCCTTCCAATTTTCTAAATGCCCTTCTCTTGGAGCTGACCCATACTGGGAATTTTCTTTCTTATTCATTTCAACTCATTGGCAGTTATACGACTACGTGGCTACATACTCCCTACTTAGTTTGCAAAAATTCGATTTATATACAAGGCATATGTATTTATAGATTACATTTTACGAATAAAAGTTTTGAATAACTCCAATCAGTAGAATTGAAGACGCAAGATGGTAACTAAATCAAGTGTTCGTATATTCTCATGGTGTATTGGATGGGGAAATTTCTGGGGTGGGATTCCATATTCGTGGCAGTGGGATACCAAAGAAGGAAATTTTCTCCAAATTGACACAACTAAATGGGGGCTTCTCAAATGGCGTTTTTTTGTGATGTACATTCACATTTATTGGACGTATCTCATTGCAAGATCAATTCATGAAACCATTTACGGAGATATCATTTTAGCATGCAAACTTTATGTGTGGGCGCTCTTCCAGACTGGAATAATGATTGTAGTCTATTTAAATATCTGGAAACAAAACCAATTGGTGTTTCTGATAAACTGTTGGATTGCAACGACGAGAAATTTGAGAGGTAAAAATAAATATTAAAACTCTTTCATATTTATTCCACATAATATAGCACCTTTCATTGCATTTAAAATATCTAAACATTTTACACGCAGAGATGTACTTCAAAGAAGAATATCAAGAAAAGACGGGGAAAACTGAAGTTCTTCTGATATTGATCTTCGTGAGCATGGTCGCTTATTGTGGACCTTATTGTTTGGCAGTGCCACTGCTCTCAAAAGAAAGTATCTTCATGACATCTTTGTTTAATGGAAAGGACTACAATTTCTACCATTCGTGGCCATTAGTACTGCTGCACGTTTGGTACGGCTACTGCTTTTTCGCCGCGGTCGGGATGGTTTTAAGTATTGCGGTTATGATGGGTTTGAATGTAGAAATGTTGCTGAAAGAAGCAACGTAAGTTTTATACCAATTAATATTGGATCTATAAAAACACTCTTTAATTTTATTAACTTGGTGAGTTTTTTCCGGGCTCTCATTTTATTTTCATGCAGTTTTGGGGAAATCGACTACAAATCTATTGACAAAATGCGGGAATTGAACTCCATCGTCTTGTTGCACAATACATTGTCAATTATAATACGAGAGATAAATGACACGATCTCAAATGTAATTCTCATAGAACAAACCATTGTCAAACGAGTATGCTATATTGCTAATTTTTTGCTAATAACTCAAAGTAAAAAATTAGACCTGCAATTAGCGGCGATGTTCATGCTATCATCCCTCACCGCAAAAATTGTATGGATGGCCATTCTCGTGAACGCTGGATTTGTATATGATGGATCTCTGGCTTGTCTGAAATCCTGGAAATATTCCAAGGGGCCAGAACTCACTCCGTTGGAAAGGCGAATGTTTTCGAAAATAAGAAGGTCACTTCGACCTGCAAAGATTCAAATAGGAGAATATTCATATGCATGGAAAGGAAAAGTCGGAAGATTTTTAATGTCTGTAACAAAAGGAACAATGGAAACGGTACTCACATTTAATTAATCGTAAGAGGAGACCACCAATATTTTCGTTATTGTGTCCAATATTTTATATATCTGTTTGCCAATTCTTAATAATTATTTCTGCTGAATCACGAGACAGAGAAATTCTTTGATTACCGCATTAGCTCAGCACCTGCTCCGTTTGTCAGAGTCGTCTCACCCGTAAACTGTTCGATGTTAAATTTTATCTACCGATGCCCCAAACCTCAAATTTAAGTAAAATGTAATAATTGTAATAAATACTGGTTAAATAGAACGATTTGTCGGAATCACATTCAATCAGTTCAATTATGATTTATCTACAAAATATTATTAAAAGAAACTAATGGGCATGTCATGGGCATTATCTAAAAATAAAATAGCAGTTCGTTTCCCTAAAATAACCTAAACTTAAAATATGCAAGGCATTCTAAAATTGAAATGATAGGAAGTAATGGCATATTCTGGGCTAAATTATTTATTATTTCACTTTAATCACTTTAGTTATTTTGCATGGAATGGAATCCTGCTTCGCATTGTAATGATGTATTTTTTAATTCTGCCTTTAACACTGCAAAATACTAACAATAAATGCCAACAAATATTGTGACGACAGACATTAAGGAACTTTCGAAGTTTAATGTAAACTATTAACATTATTATTTTATATAAAAATGTACGACATAGCCAGTTTACAACATGTACTATTGATTCCACATTCAACAATTTTCAGGTTTAATGACGAAGTTTACCCTGGGGTTTTCTTTGTATTGAAGAGTAGCAGGAGGTTCGTAAAACCGTAACCAGATTTGCTCCAAGGAAGGATTTTGACCGATTAATTTCAAACAATTTGCATTATCCTTAGAATACTTTAATTTTTAAACAATTCAATAAATGAAATCATTTGCAATTGTTAGCTGAAAAATGTTAGTACAAAAGTTCATGAATATTACTTAGTAGTAATGCGAAACGCATAGAAAAACTTACCCCCAAATTATCGTAATTAGCATCCTTAATTTTCGCAGCGATTGTTAACTTTACTAGGTCCAAAAATTGAATTGACTGTAGTAATCCGTTCCAAGTGATTTCCAATTTTTCAACTTCTGTAGGCTGGATAGCTAACTTTGTCATTCCTGAAATAGTTAAAATTCACCATCACTCAATATATATATATGATTTAGTTTAATCTTTAATAAAAATAGGGCACCTTCACCTTCACCCACCTGTCAGGTTTTTGAGAGAAAATCCCGAATCGTAACCATCATCCCGGCATCCTGTGATTCCGAAGTCGGTCACAATACGAAAATCTCCCTTTAGAACTCTCAATTTTGTCAAATGTTGGCAAATAAATTGTATTATTTCGTCATTGAGAAATACAGGGCACATTATCATTGTCAAAGCCGTCAGATTTTGAAATCGGATTAGCTGTGAAGTAACCACAGATGTCAAATCTTCTGGTCGTCCGTTGAAATTGAAACGACGGAAACCCATGAACTTTATACTCGAAGGAAGAGCTTGTAAATATCTGTTCCAACTATCGGATTTTGACGGTTTTGGATTTCTTCCACCTATATATATGTTCAATAATATTTTCCACTTCAACTTCTTCATCGGAGCTAGTCCATTCGTTCTCATAATCTTCTGGCCATCCCATACTTATTTTAAAGTACCGTAGAGTTGACAGCCCAGAAAGGAAATCCAATTCACCAAAGATAAATATCGAGTAAAAGAATTTGTTGTTCCGAAGTTAATTCGCTTGATTATCTTTGAGGATTGCAGCACTTTACAGAAAGGCTCCAATGAAAATTCACCGTGAGAATGAAGCTTAAATTCCGTTAAGGTTGACAAATGATTGCGCAGAAACGGAATCAGTTTGCTTGAAAATATTTTGGTGTGAATCCAATAATCATATTCAGGATCACCTTCCTGTTTTTCTGATCCATATAATTGTAACGTTAATTTACTTAGTTTTGGAAATTGCATTGAACTTAGTCCGTCTAATCCATTGACGTGAATACTAAGAGTTAATTCAGTAAGAGTTTACTGGCTGCTGCTCAAAGTTAACACCGAGCAGAACTGTGGATTTTCATCTTCTTCATAATTAGTGATGCAACAAAATTTCTCAAGCTTCAACTGCAAATCCGGAAACAATTTGAATGTTTAAATCGGATCTGTGTAGTTTTCCGGTGGATTAGGCAATGGTGGCATTTCTTCGTCTTCCGAATCGTCATCTTGGCAACCTTCCTCTATCCATTGTTCCCATTCCCGTACTAACATTTTCTCAAGATATTCTTTATATTCTTTGCTTGAAATCCCAATTCCAAACTCTTTTAAATTCGAGATGATTGATTTTACATTTGCGTCTTTAAGGAAGTCCCGATTATTTTTCCCTAGAAAGTTTTGTGGTCCGAACGCCAATGATTTTAATTGTGTACAATGTGAAACAATTTGTATAAGGCGTGAATTTCTTTCCTCGTCAGTCAGCTTTTCAACATTCTGCAATTCCAGGTATTCGGTTTCTTGAAATATGTCCGGTGCTAATTGTTGCAGAACATTTTCTTCAATTTTGTTAACTTCCACAATCGCTCTGCTGAGTTTAAAAGTGTGAATTTTCATTTCACCCGTGACAACTTGACCGGCAAGTAATGCAAATCGATGTAGCGACCGAATTCTTTGAAGAAAATAATGATTTACTTGACTGAAGTCCTTTAGATCCGCCGTATTCAAGTAGCTAGTGATCTCTCGCCAAATCTAAAATAATATAACTGCTATATAGGTATTTCACGATGTAAATTTCAAATCTACTTCTGGTGCTGGACGATTGCAAGTGTAAAAGTTCGTGATGGGAAATGCGAAGAAAATGAACAGTTTGCAATTGCAACACATTACCAAAAGAATATGTATACAATGTAAAAAAAGAATGACGAATATTTATTTAGTGATATTTTTAGAAATGTAGAATTCTGTTAAATGAAAATCTTACAACTTACAACATCATTCCCCCAAAATTTGTCGGCTGTTTCAATATTGATATCTTCAGTTTGTAGATTGACCTCTAATGAAGCCATTCTTCAAAATCACACACTGACTGACACAGATTTGTGTAGATTATAAATTATATATAATATTCGGTATACCGCAATCACTTTTACAATAACAACTTATATTCCACACATCAGATTTTACATTTCAAATTGTCAATTCGCTTAATTCTTAATTTTCATATGAAGCACGAGACACGAAGACACTTCGATTCCCGCATTAGTTAAGCACATGTTCCGTTTGTTACAGCAGTGCGAAATTTTATCTACCGATGCCCCAATTATCATATAATTGTATATTAATTACTGTTTACTGTATGACGATTTTTTAATTTTTCGGTCAGAAATGGACAATAATAAAATTAATAAAATAAATTAATATTAAAAAAATATAAGGGGATGTAATGTTGAGAATGATTTGTATATTTCCAGGTATGGTAAATTTTATCATAAACGAAATCTACACAGTTCACAGTTTTTTGTTTAAAGTCAAGGTAAAGGCGTGTCATCATTGGATTTGGATATTATTAAACGACATGTTTTACTATTATACCTTTTTCTATATTCCTCTTATTCTTAATGGGATTATTTATATTACATTTGATGCAGAAGACCCATATCAAGGTTTGAAAGTTCGGGAATACTAAGCAAGACAAAATAAGATATACAACACTTCATTTTGCTGTGAAATGAAGCTGGGTTAATTAATGTGCGTGATTTTAATGTACAGTCTAATGTACTATTTTAAAACTCTTGCTACATAGTTTTTTTGTTAGTCTGCAAAATCAAAATACAATATTTATAGTATCACATCATACATTCAGGAGGTAGCACCCAATGTAACCCCTTCTGGGTATTTCTGTATGCTTTAAATAAAACAATTTAGGGCGTAAATTTTGGTGAACAACCCCTTTTTCCAGAATAGGGGGGGGGGGGAAAGCCCATGGAGCCCATATGTAGTTACGCCCTAGAATGTTGTTGAATTTAACATTTTAGAATAGTAATATTTAACCGCACGGTTCAAAGTGGTTAATGATAATACACCAATAAAAAAGTTTATCGTATGAACGACATCTGTGCAGGCCCGTAGCCAGAGGGTGCTATGGGTGCTCAAGCACTCCCCAGACAATGTTGTGATGCACTAGATATTATTGGAGTTTCCAAAAAATCAAGCCAAAGTATCAAATAAGACTCCAAATAAGAAAAACTAGTAAAATTTTTCGCGCGTTTCTGGTTCATTTTAGCCTAATTTTTGTCTATTTTTTTCCCGGCTTTGAGCATTTATGAAAACGTGACCGTGTGACCCTACATGGCAATCCTAGTTACGCGCCTGTAATCATATATTAATATTTTATGCTTATAGCACCCCTCAACGTTCAATCCTGGCTACGAGATGGCATCCGTGTATGTTTCTTTCGTTTAGTCCTATTAATTCAGACATAATCTTCATTCCCGGTGTACGAATTACCGATTTTTGTGGAATTAAACATTACATGACACAAATATTACAACGACTTCGGCAGTAAACGCTTGATTGTTTATTTACATTGATTTGTCTAATTAGTCTGATGAATGGTCAGTTTATTAAGCCATTTTCATAGTAACATAACATAACAATAATTATTACAATGTCTATCAACTGGTTTCAAAATCATAATATAATGCAAGTTTTCTGTGTAATTTTTTTCCAATATAATGTTTTAATTTTGCTGTGTTATTTATAAGCAATAATATTTTAAACTAGGCTACGCGGATTAGCTTAATAATTTAGAAGATAGTAACAATTTTATTAGAAAAGGAAAGAGAATGCAAAAAATAGGACAAAGCTTAGCACGTTAGTCATCCCGTTGAAACCTGGGTTAGCTTGGTTGTGCATTCCTCCGGTATTGATTCCCGTGTTAACACAATCCTTGTTTCCTGACTCACAGTCAACTCGGCGCACCTCTAAATTAAGATGAACAATAATTTCTTTCAAACAATTAATACAATTATGCTTGTGAATATAGATTACCGTAACTAATGAAAATTATTTGTTCGCATTAATAAAGACATGTTATCATATTTTATATTATCCTTGACTTGCAAAGTATTAATGCACATAACCAAGGCCGTCTTGATAGTGTGATCATGAGGGTAAATTACCCTGCCCAAAAGCCAGCAAAAAGAGCCACAAATTACATTGCTCCTTTATTGTGGTTTTGAAAATAAAACTACTTTCTTTGGTCCTTCCCCAAAACCATATCCTTAATACGGCATTGCACAAAATACTTAAATATAACAAACCTTTCCCAGTTTTCTCAATTTTTACGTCTGGGTTTGACATCTTTCCATTTCTATCAAAGCTGCCTGTAAATTTAGAAATTAAATTATTAAATTATGAAATTTTTCAGCCAAATGACCAGTTTATACATTTAAAAAACATTGCATTACCTGGGAACTTATTTCCTCCATCTTCAGCTTCGATTTTGGGCAACTCCCCTTCAAAATTGAAAAGTAAAAATTTGTAAATGATGGATTAACAATTATTTATAATTTTTTTTAAATATTCGCTATTGCAAGAGTAATAAAATACAAACGTACCTAAGGCAATAATTGCCACGATTAAAAAGATTAAAACTTTCATTTTACACCGATTGAATGTTCTTAGAAAGAAATGGAATACTGTAAATTTGTGCCTGCGATTTGGGATAAGTTCTTGACAATTGAAGATGTGTTCACATACCTCTTTGATAGTAGAAGTGACACTAAATTATTACAACATAAAATTTAACGACGTTTAGTACCACTTAGCATTTACAATGTAATCGATTTATAATGACATGAAGGAATCATTTGTTGTTTTGAGGAGTGACGAGAATGAGTCAAACCTCATTAGCTTCTGTAATTTTACTACCATGAGGAAACACTCTGAGGATGACACACTTCATTAGAAATAAATATTTTTGGAGTCTAGTCTTGTTTCTTAGTTTCTTCAAGGAATGACTAATTTATTTACCTCTACACCACTCAGTACTAATTAACATTCGTAAATATTTCCATCCGACAGTTAATGACTTTATTGAGAAATTCATATGGATGGGTGTCCTACAAAGTAATCATAAAGGTCATCATTGCCCTACAATATGTCATTTTTCAATATTGACAAAATATTGTGTTACATTAAGAAATATTATTATTAAAGTCGAAGCACCAAGCACTTAACCAATCTTTGTTGTAAGTTTAATATTCCACAACCACAATTTGTGCAATGAATACAGAGATAAATGGGGGTACATTAATCATATTACCATTAGTTGTAGACGGTTCATAAATTATTCTAATCAAGCTAAGCACTCAAATCTCTATGTCTGTTAAACAAAAGATTAAAATAGGTAGTAGTTATCTACAGGTGCTGCGTATGTACGTATAAGCTCACCGTACTTGAGACTCCCCCTCACCCAGAAAAATGGAGTTGGTCAACAAAATTTGCGACCGGCAACTTTGACACGTTGTTTTGGCTTTAAGCCCCCCCCCCCCC
>JABASD010004352.1:0-15831 GCA_019776165.1 Pogonognathellus flavescens
TCAGAGGTAAAAAATGAAAGGACGCTATTTTTTGTCAAATAGCCCATTTTTCCAGAATCTTGTGAGGGTGGGGGCGGCTTTAGCCCCGTGAGCCCATACGTGTATACGCCCTTGCTAGTAATTACTTTAATATTATACATTACTAGTAATTACTTTACTAGCAATTAATTTTGTATCATCGTGTGAGAGTCGAATGTGAGACTACAGTTTCCAGATAATTTATTTATCCTTATTCTGTTGCTCCGCAGAAGTCCGCACTTTATATAAAGTAATTGACAAAAAATTCATATTATGTAATAGAATATTACATTAAAATAAAGTGATGAAAAACAGGAGATTAATTCAGTATGGCCCTAAATAAACGCAATTTGAGTTTCCAGAATAATAAATTCTGCCAATCAACAGTCCCAGATTTGTTTGGCCTCATCTGGTGCCTACAAATCTGGGACTGATCAATGCCTTTAATATTTCAAAAAAACGAAACTCTCAATTTTTTCCAGCAACCAAGTTCAGTAATAGTGTATATAAAGCATTTAGCATTGAATTAATTGTTGCTGGAAAGGTGATGAAATGTAAAGCAATTATCCCACATATGAATGTGCAAGGGTGTAACTACGTATGGGCTCACCGGGCTTGAGCCCCCCGAAATTCCAGAAGAAAGGGATTGTCAGAAAAAATTTGCGGCTGAAGGCCGCAAATTTTCACATTGTTTTGGCTTTCAGCCCCCAGACGGCTCAAGCTCCCCCCATTACAAATTTCTAGATACGCCCCTGTGAATGAGTATCTGATAATATTTTATTGTTTTTCCCGTGTTATTAGCAGAAAAACGAAACTCTTTAAAAAAGTATAAAACACAAGTAGTTTACCAGTAACTACATTGTATTTTCGGTACAAAATAAAATAATTATAGATATATACTTAAGTATACACAGTATACTTACAGACTTAATATGTTGTGTACATATATACAATTCTCTATATTGATTAAAATAATAAATATTATTGCATGATCATGGCTAGTTGGAATTCTTGTCATATCAATAATCTCTCAACGATAACGTTTAATTTATTTTATGGACATTTATCAAAGGCAGTAGTAGCATTTATTATTGTGCCATATACATCATACAGTAAAAGGTTGAAGTGAAAAAGAGCTTATAAATAAAGTTTATCTACAAAGCTTATCTCAACCGCACTGTATTATACAAGAAGCAATTTTTGCACTGCCATGTCATGTACTTTCCATACACAGGGTACACAATAGTGCAAAACAAATACGCAAATGTGTTTTATTACGTAACAAGTTTTATGTAATTGTACAACCGTCGCATAATGACACTACGCCGCATTTTCTGTGTAAATTGCCAGACTACTTTTGCCGTGTATTCCACGGCCTTGGTGTGCAACCAGAACATAGAGTGCTTGATCCCAGAGGATTCTCAACGCGGCCGAAATAGCTCAGTTGGGAGAGCGTTAGACTGAAGATCTAAAGGTCCCTGGTTCGATCCCGGGTTTCGGCATAACCTTTTTGTCACAATTTTATCCATCATTCTTAAAGCAATGAATACTTGCTCATTTAATGCGCAAAGAATTTTCTTGTAGTTTAAACAAATGCAATTTTAAATTTAAAGTAAAAAACAAAAATCGTCTATTTTGTTTACAATTTATGACATGCGATTGATAACTATAAATATTTCTTTTAGATCTTTACAAAATGAAGAAATTTATGTACAAAATTAATTATGTTTTTAATTGTCTACGTACAAAGTAGAAAGTAGAGTAGAATAGATAAAACCTTGGATAAAACATAAAATGAAATTGTATAATAATTAAAGATGATGATTAATACAATGAACAATTAATTGTTTATCCTAAGAAGGTACCTACAGGACAAAGGGTATTTAATTAAAAGTAATTATTAAATTTAAATCCAGTGCAGCATTTGGGTTGGTCGGGTCAAATATCCCTCCCCATTTCAGAATACTAGATACGCCCTTGAGTGAAATACCTAAGGAAATACTAAGATACCGGGAAATTTTCGGCGAAGCTGAAAATTTCCTTGTTAAAACTTAAAACATGGCCAAAAAATGTGCGTAAAATATAGTCTGCCAATTTTTGCCATTGGATTTTGTGTTCAATAAATCGGGAAATAGTTTAGATTCATCAGGAAGCTGTTCTAAGATGCCGGGAAGAAAAAGCTTTTCCAGAGCACCATAAAATGGAAATAATATTATTTTAATTCTGAGTATTATAATAAAAATATGTAAACTAGGACTAGGTAGCCATAATATTATCAAATTATTCACATTCTTTCAGTAAAATAACAGAGAAAGAAATAAAACTAAATATTATTCAAAAACTGATTAATTTTATTATTGTGCCACAGAATAATATTCAGGTATTATCCAACCAACTTTGGAGGGCAACTAATGGACACTTTTTTATTAATTCGGCCGATTTGGTAATTCCCAGTGCCTGGAATGTAGCAACTCTTAATGGAGACGCTCTAACGTAAGTTTAATTTTAATTAGGTTAAAAAAATCAAGCCTGAATACATCAAAATATTAATTTCGACATTCGAGCAAATCATTCCAAAATGATTGGAATAAATTAATTTTAATTTTCAGGCAATCCTACACAAATGCAGATCTCCGGATTTCATCTGCTATTAATTATCCATATGCAGAAAACTCCCACCCATGTGGCAAACCGGGAGAATTCATTGGCTTACCTCTCTCATTCTTTCAAAATGCAAACGCTGATAATTCATACGGAACCATATGTATTTCTTTTTCTTTTTTACGCAATTTTAAAGTGATGTTTTTGACAATAATTAGGGTGTTTAGTAAATTATCAGATTACTTAATTTTTGCGTTATATTAAATAGGGAAAGCTTTGATAAACTTGTGGGCCCGTTTTCGATGGGTAAGTTGAGATAATTAATATTTTGTAATAATTAACCAGAGATACTTACAAAAAATATGGATTAAAGGCACTTATTACATATTGTCAGAATTAATGGTAATTTTCAGGGAGTATGGGACGAACACGGCTATGCTGGAGAATCTGCAGCTGCCCAACGGTTTCCGTACATTTACAGACAGTTGATTACTAGAAAATGGCTTCCTACCGGATGCTCAAATGAAGAATTAGCTGGAAAATTTGTGAAATTGTAATTATTATATAGAAAAAATATTTTTATAGCGTTTGGAAGAAACAGATTTACATAATTTGAAAAAAATGTGATTTTCTTTTACATTTTCTTTAATTTGAAACTGATAAAATGCGCAGAGTTGACAACGATGTAGAATGTCCGTCTGACAATCCATTCACTCCTCCGGATTCAGATTGTCGTTTCAAACCAACCACGAACAACAATGCTACAACATCTTTGATGCATTTCCACTGGCTTGATAGTGTTGACAGTTTCTGTGATGAGACAAACCACAACAAAATGGCACCCAACAAACAAAACATTTATTGTGACCACAGAAGTATTTGGGAAGTTATCAGAACGACACCGGATTTCCGGGCTGTTACTTCACCTTCTCCAAACGTTCCAGCTCTTACCTTCAAAACTCTTCGAACTTCTCAGAAACCTTTACTATACGTACTCCTTGACAGAGGAAGCATTGAAGTAAATCGTTTTTGAAATTAATTCAATTTTTTGAGTGTAAAATTAAAAGAACATTGTCTAAATTTATTTTGGTCTACAGGGAAGAGTATCCATTGCTAATAAAATCCCAGTAGGGTTGATTCCACTCTTTACGCATGCAGCAACTCAGGATAATATTGCTGCACTCGGGTCATTCCCGGGAAATGTTTCTAGCGGATCCTATATCCAGGAGGAAGTTGGATGGTCTACAATCGGACAAAATCAAGACACATTTTTACGGTACTACGAAATATTATTTACTACTTCAAAACCATTCTTATGGTATTTTAAGATCGGGGTTTTTCAATGTCTGTCATAAATTTCAGAGCCTTGGGACATTTATCCGTTGGTGGACCATCGAAGCGTGATTGGGGACTTGCGATTAAAGAAGTGGCGGAAAAAATTAAGGTTCAAAACCCCGCTAACGGGGCTGTCATTCTTGTTGTCAAATATGGATCCGGATCTGCCGAAGATGGGTCATTTGGTGAGTAACATTTGTCTTTAGTCTTTACCTTACTATCTTTAAACTAAGTTTCTTTTTTAAATATTTAAAAAATCTGTAGTTGGTAGAAAAGCGCAATAATTATATTAATTGTTTATATAACTGGTTCAAGTAATAAACCATTAAATGACAATTGTCTAATAAATTGTTCAAATTGTTTTACAGCTGATTTAACATCTGAAGCTGAAATAATCTCTACATTGATCCAACAAAACATTATTGTTTCAACTATTGAATTGCCTGCTACCGGCAAGAAACTGGTAGGTCATTTAGTCAACGTGGCAAGAGATACCAATGGAGTTTATTCAGTTTTGGAATCAGAAGGAGCCGCTGCTCAGGCTATATCTTCGGTGACTAGTTTCGTTATCAACCGATTGCGGGAACAAGATAAGGATATTCTCAGAAACATTAACATGGTAAAATTCAAGACATAAAATATTCTTTCTTATGCTCATATCTATATCTATATAAATATAAACCCATATCGTTTTAACAGATTTAACAAATTAAGTTTTTCAAATTATTTTAAATGTTTCATATTTTTTATTCTTATTGTTGCATTGTTAAGTTGGCGAGACGGCGATCAAACTACAACGAAAATACAATAATTCCTATTCCTGCGGGAATCAGGTCCGGTCTTCAAATTTACTACACAACTTCAGTAGCGACTCTTACAAATACGGACTTCGTTTTGCGGAGAGCAGGAACAACGGCCAATATCAACTTTAGACTAAGTCAAAATCCAGAATGGAATGAAGAAGATATTGGAAGAAGACGAGTGTACATGCTTGACGTGCACATTTCATCCTTGGTTTGCAAAAATATTAATGCCTAATTTTATTCATGTATTAAAAACTAAAACTAAAGGTAAAATTATTTTGTTTGTCTTTTGTGCAGGCACTTCCTGCTTTAGAATTGCAAGTAAATTGTCCATTTAGTGTACCTCAAGCCCAATGTAATGGAAATGTATTAGCCGTGGCTGAGTTCCAACCAAGTGCAACTCCCGTGGAGGTAATGGTGTCCACATCAGCAATGGATTCCAATACTGTTGATCTAAACGGCCAAGCTCAGCCTTTTGCAATTTTCGCCAAGGTATTTGTTCACAAAAAATCATTTTCCTGCAAAAAATCAATTTGCTTAGAAAAAATTAATGAATAATTTGAATTGATTAAGAAAACCAATGGGAATTTATGGAAGAAGTTGTTTTACAAATACACAACATTGTCTCATTTTATTTCAGGTGACGAAAAATGGCAGATCAATTGAGCAGCTCACTGTAACTGCCATTGTCACTCAAGTAAACAGTAATGTAGTTCAAACTATTAATTTGGATGATAATGGTCTTGGTGGTCCAGATGTGGAGAAAGACGACGGAGTTTATTCTGCTTATTTCATTCCAAGTGCTGATGATTCGTACAAGATTTCTGTGCAGGTACAAAAGACTACAGCAACTTTTCAATCAGAAAGTAAAATCAGCACGACTGGTTTGGGTCGCTTATTGCCTGTGGATCAAGAAGATTTCGGATGCGGTTCAGGAAATTGTGAAAAGGAAACGATTGAAGGAACTTTCGCACAATATGTCGATTATCCTGCATTCATTGCATTTACTGGCACTAACACATTCACAGTAAATCCATTTTTATTCTCGGAAAAATATAACAACTATAATTTCTCTTAAATTCCTATATGACAATTTTTGTAAAAATTCATTTTTTGTTTCCTTATAGGCTCAACCTTCAAAAGTCACAGATTTGAGGTATGACGAGTCAGTCACATCTGGATACCTTAGTTGGTCCTCTCCTTACATTCCCGGAAAACAAGACACGGGTATGTTAATGAATTTGCTTATTACATTTTTTATGAAATTTTACCAATTTGCTATTTTCATTGAATTTGTATTTATATTGTTTCTTTGAAATTACAGTGTCTGCTTACAACATTAGTAAATCCACATCATTAGACCAACTTCTTAATGATTTTGACAATGCAGAACTTGTTGCTACCATTCATCCATCAGGTTATCATTTATATTTATACCCTATGTATGACATTTCACTCTCTGAATTTTACGCATTAATTTTCAAATTTTCATTCAATTAAATGATTAAAATAAAATTAAAATAATTTAATTTTTATGAAAATGCAGTCCGCCCTGGAAGTACAGTGAGCACGCCAATACCTATGCCCACTGAAACAACGTACTACGCAATTAAACCTTATTTCTACGCTCAACCCGTAAGATTTCTTTTTCATGTTGCAAATTATTATTACGTATTAATAAAATATACATATTGGTAAATTTAAAAAATGTCTTTCATTTTCGCTGAAAAAGGGTAAAAATTAATTTTTTTATTATGTGTAGGGAGTTGTTTCAAATATTTTACGAGTGGAAAGAGATCCAGAAGATGAAACTACCACCACCTCTCCCATTACGACTCCTACAACAACTGCATCTACAACAACAGCACCCACAACTACTATAACAACTACTGTTCCTCCCGGTCCAGAAGACACCACTCCAGCGGAAGTTGTCACAACACCTTCAGAAGCATCGTCCTTAAGTCTTGCTAGCTCTCCCATGGGTTTCATTGCAGTCATTGCTTTCGTTCATAAACTTTGGATGATGACGGCTCCAAGTGCATAAGAAGGTTCGTCATTGTAAAACAAATATTTCCGAAATAAAGGAGTTTAAAGTGCGACAGTCAATGTGAAGACTGAAAATGTGCGTAATCAAACACAAATTCTACCTTTAACCTTTTTAACATTGAGTAAAGCTCCTACGTGATATGATTTAGACAATAGAAACATTGTTCAGCCAGAACAAGCACTTCAGCAAACAATTCTGTGCAAAGTTAATTTTTAATCAATGTCGACATGGATTATTCATATATTTAGATAAAGGCATGCCTGTTATAATATTATGTGTAACATCATGTACTACTCTGCACTTTACTTTGTAGTTTGTATATGCACTCAGAACTCCAATGCGTAATTTGTCTGGTTGTATTTATCTATTATTGTTAATTATTATTCTGATTCAATATATTTTGCAATTTCAATATTTTCATTCTTTAGGCATTAATTATTAATAATAATTAGATAACTTAGGTGAGTGAATGAAATTATGGCACAGATTTGCATCATGTAACAATATTATTGCTAAAATGAAGTACAATACACTTATTGGGTTGGGATTTTAAATTGTTATCGATCAGATCACGTTCAATTATTAAATCATTGCATGCAATGGAGGTCACTGCTGCAACTATTGTACTAAATAAGTAAAAATATTCCTGACGCACAGTTTGATTAAATAACTTATAACTGATAACTTGAAATAAAACAAATATTATGCTGATATACTCCCTTTGACATTTACCTTTGTTTTGCAAAAACCTTTGATCATTAACGAACGTAGAACTTACCTGGCGGTACTTTATAATAACGCATTTTCTACTTAGAACGCCTTATCTCACGTTTACCCCATAATACACTTATCATGATTCATGAAATAGAGACTCAAACTTGTGTATGTGTAACGTGTAATAATGCTTACTTTTATAATTACGAAATACAGTAAGATATAATAGCATTAAATACTACTAAAATGACTAAAGTAAATATTCAAAAATGAGTTAAAGGACAAAAAATATGTTTCTTGATAAAGGTAATCTGACAGGCACATCCCATCCTATCTATCCTTTTCATATTTTATGTTCCCATGTTCATATTTTGGAAGTTACCAAATATTAAAAATTATTTCCACAAACAAATATTTTCATTTTAATTTATCCCAGATCCAGATTACAGCACAAATCTTTCTCCTATTTACTTTTCTAATTTTTCCGATTTTTTTTTTATTATTTGAGTTTTGTAATAAAAATTTCAATTTTTAGGCATTTTTTTCCTAAAAATATCGCAGAATTTGTATAAAGTTTATTGTAAACAACAAGGTCATATCCATGGGTGGATATTGGCTACAACAATATCGGACAATCTTTCTGAAAGCATTTCAAAACTGAGATCGATAATTTTATTTGCTTTTCCATTAAATATTGATCTGATAGTGAGCAATGCAATATCAAGAAGGTTTATGTAGTTGTTATCAGAATGTCAATTCAATTCAATTTGCTTGGACATGTACATGCACACGATGATCATAGAAATTAGTTGATAAGGTAAGCCTAACTCTTTAAAAACATTTTTAATAAGAACTTAATTCACTCATGTCACAAAGGTACAATATTATTTTCTCATATAAATATTCATTTTGGTATATTTAAAGTCACTAATATGTGACAATGTGTTTTCATACCAAACTGTTGTTAACATGAAGGCTTAAAAGATAAAGTCCCTAGAGAGTCACCACATTAATAATTTGTTGCATCAGAAAAATTCCAAATTTAGTTAAAAAGTCCATTTACAGTCTCTGAAGTGTCAGTCTTTGTTTTTTCCCTCTGTGGAACAGATATACTAGAATTAATTAATTTATTAATCATGGAGTTTTTTAACTCTAAAATGTATTTCTCCTGCATTCTGCTCATTTGTGTATGTTTAGCTAGAAGTTCCTATTCCCTAGAATTAGCACCCGATGGAGGTTACACTTTACGTGTCGGTGTGGACGACAATATCAGTGAAAAATCTGCTGGGAATTTATTAACTTACGTCAATAATCTAAAGGTAGTAGCTACATTTAAAAAAATAGTAATATTCATGAAATTAAATTGAGAGATTTTTTAACATTTACAAATGTTTTGTTTCTCAAGGGTGTATTAGATCAATTTTCAAGACAATTATTTAGCGCAACGAAAGGAAGATTTCATATTAAAAATGTGGAATTATTAGTACCTTCTGGATGGTCTCTAAATGACGGATGGAATAACACTGAATATGTTTCAAACGATAGGTAAGAATTCACATTACACAAAAAATGGGTTTTCAACACTATAAAAGAATACATATATAAAAGTTGCGTATGTGACGAATTTCTAGGAATACATATGCAGCTTCTGACATCAAAGTTTCTCGAAGTGCGAAATATCCTTACGTAGAAAGAACTCAAGTTTGCGGACAAGCTGGAAAATATTTAGAGCTCCCATTGAGTTTCTTCGCCACCGGGAATACCAACGGAGCTTATGGAACACCATGTAAGCAAAAAGCAAGCAATTATAAGCCATAAATATTAAAAAAAAAACAATTTTTTAGGAATTTAAATCATTTCAATTGAATTATTATAGCCAAAGCATTGACAGCCTTATTTGCACAACTTCGTTTTGGCGTTTTTGAAGAAAATGGTTACGAAAGTAATGCGCGTTACCCGTATTTTTACAAACAATCTCAATCTGCCTCATGGGAAGCTACCGGCTGTTCAAGTGAAGAATTGAAAGGAGAATTCCTGAATGCGTAAGCTAAACCTATTTGTTTTATGAAATATCAAACCTTAAATTAAAGTGCTGTGAAAGTTTTTTTCAAATTAATTTTTACATAACAACTAACGTTGCAAATTGAACTGAAACAGGGCTGGAGCACGGTGTGACCCAGCAGATGAAACTACTTCGTGTCGATTTATTCCAGGTGCTGATAATACAGCAAAATCCTCTTTGATGCATTTCCATTGGTTAAATTCTGTAACAGAATTCTGTGATGAAACAACTCATAATCCTTTGTCGCCCAATCGACAAAATGCTTTGTGTGGATATCGCAGTGTTATGGAAGTCATCCAAAGTACGGCAGATTACACAAGAGTCACTTCACCTCCAACAACAGCTCCTGCAGTTAACATCCAAGTTCTGGAACAAGCTCCGTTACTCTACATGCTCTTGGACAGGGGAAGCATTCATTCAAATGTAATTTCATATTAAAACTTTAATCATCTTCCCAGCAAGGGCGTATCTTCAGGTGGGCACTAGCAGAACCCCTGCCAGATTCAGAAAAAAATTATTTGCTCCCAAAAGCTGTACTGGTCCCTTTTTGTGGCATTGTCCTTAAGAGGGATAGTAACCCCTCCAGATTGCAATCCTGCATACGCTCTTGCTTTTCAGAAATCCCATATTCATTACTCATGCATCTATGTAACGAGAAAAATAATTGGGAATCAATTACGTCATTTTTCATCAACAGGCAATTCCCACTTTAACAAAGATTTTGCCAAAAATTTTCCAACTTTTTGGAGTATCATCGGCAAATAATTACGACGCTGTACCTCCATACACTGTAGCAGCTATCGGAAAATATCCACACACAGCAGAGGTTGAAGTAGAAGATGTTGTCCCATGGTCAACTGTTTCCGACAATGAGGAGGCGTTCATGGAGTATGATACAATCAGAAAATTACTTTTTATGATTTAAAATGTCTTAAAATGTCTTTAAAATGATTATTTTTGTTACAGTGCTATTGAATTTAATGTCGGAGGTCCAGAAACAAAAAAATACACAAATGCTCTCAAAGAAGTTGCTGAGAAAATCAAAGCAAAAAATCATGGTGCTGGAGGAGTAATTATTTTACTGAGAACTGGAGGTCAACCTCACTCTTACGGTAATTATTTCTAAAAAGAATTAAGAAGAAAGAAATTAATTTCAACGCTTGCATTTTTATTAAAGTTTATAATGATGATAAAATTCCTAAAAAATATCTGCTAAATTATTTACTCAAAGTAAAGTTTTATTACTGTAAATTAAACCGAAACTGTTTACGATGTACCCACAGAACACATAAATTATGAAGAGGAATTGTTAGCTACACTTAAGCAAGAGAAAATCATTCTTAACACGATTGAACTGCGCAATCCAGAGGCAACTCCAGAAAATCCTTCTACAGCAAATCTTGTAAATTTGGCGAGAGAATCTGGTGGAGCTTATGCCGTCATCGACGTCATCGACGAAGTAGATTTAATCATTCAAAATACTTTGTACCACGTCACGGACTCTGTTCACACCTACACCAAAGATACAAACTATAACTATGATTTGGTAAGTCGTCTCAAATAATGTTTTACGATTTTGGGGATTGATTTCTATTTCCCATTAAAAATTATTGCTTTCATTAATTCTATATAAGTTACCGTTTTTAAAAATGAACATGTTTTTATTCTTGTAGCTTTACGAAGGGACAGTAACTAAAGGAGCCAACCCATTGCCTTTGAAAATAAACGCCCGAAATGGAATCCATACTCTTCGGTTATCATTTACAACTTTATCGGAACTGACTGAGTTAAAATTAGGAGATGCTGGTCTTACCGACTTCCAAAAAACAAACGACTGGATGGCTGAAGACTCAGCAATTGGAAAACGAACAATCTACTCAATTCGTCTTTATGATATCAAAAATGTACTGAAACTATTAGAAAATTAATTTTAGAATGTTTAAAGTTGCAAACACGTATGTTATTATTTTTTATAGCAATTAAAATGTACTGATGAATTAAATATTATTTTTTAATTTAACAGCCCTCCGATTTGGATTTCAGTTTTTCGTGCAGTGACGAAACTGCAGAAAATTGTCAAGGCTTTTTAGTTTCTTATGCTCTCTACACAGAAGAAAATTATTCCAATGAAGTCCTTGATGTGAAAATTTCAACTTCTGCCGTAGAAGACAAAATTAATTTCGCAACTACAAAAGAACCCTTGGCAATCTTTGCAAAGGTGCCAGCTTCTTCTTTTTTAATACACAATTTTGAACTTAATAATAATTTGTACAAATATTTTATTCCAGTCACATAAACGTTTTTGTCAACATTAAGCAAAGAAATAATTTATAATAATAATAATATTTTCTCCCCAGGTTAGCAAAGGAGGTCTCCCCGTCTCAAGACTTACTGTCGCGGCTACTGTAACCGACCAAGCTACAAAAGCCACAACCGTTGTTCCACTAAGCGACAACGGAGAGCTTCTTGATATCTCCGCGGACGATGGAGTTTACTCCGGATACTTTTTGAACCCCGCTGACGGCTCCATTGATGTTAAAGTCTCAGTAAATAACCCGACCACTCCCACAAATTTCAGGAAATCACTGGCTAAAGCTTCTCCAGCTCTGGGCAGAATTTTGCCCGTTGACCAAAGTTTCCCTGTTGGTGGTCCATTGACGGGACCAATGAAAGAACGCGTTCTAGATCTTCTTAATCCTATTCAAATTTCAAACGTTGCAAGCTTCAAGGTAAATGCAATGATTATTTTTAACATTTTTGTTCTCACCAGTTAAACAATTATTTTAACTGACACTTTTCTGCTTTAGGCCTACCCTGATGCTGTCAGAACATTGACCGTGGATATTAAACCATCCATTGCAACCCTTAGCTTCACCTCACCTAAAATTATTGGCGGGGCTGCTGAAGGTAAGGAATATTAAAAATATTTATAATTACAAAATGACCTTATAATGCAATTTTATATACTAAAAATTTATTTGCAATTTTTAACATCACAGCCAGAATCAGCAGTTACGTAGTGCGTCGATCTGAATCAAGAAAGGCACTTGTTGACAATTTTAACAACGCTGAGCTTGTTAGACAAGAATTAACCCCGGGAGTAAATCCAGAAATCAGTGTCAATGACGAATCTTTGGATAGCGAAAAACGCTTTTACTACGCTGTGAAAACCACGTATGGAACTGCTGAGGTATAATTATCAGTATTTTTCATTTAAAATTGCATTGCAGAAAAAAGTTTGACTTTGTTTGACTTAATAAAATAACGATGACATTCTTATGGTTTGTTTAGTCTGACTTGTCCAACCTTGTAGCTGTCGGGACTCCTGCGGTTGTAACAACCACAACTCCCGGAGGAGGGGGAGGAGCATCTTCTCTTACCTTCAGTATCGCCACATTGACAATTACTATTTGCCTGTGGGTTTTCAGAATTTAAATTCAATTTAAATTTGTAGCATTTCATTAAAATTTTACTTTTTGTAATAATAAAAAATAACAGCTTAATTAAAGTGCATAGATAATGTTTATCACCAATATAATTCACGAATAAACCAAATATTTATTATGGTTTTCTAATCCTAAATTTACTGCTTGATTAATTGAGTCTAAAAAATCTTATGCATATCTCATGCGATCTACCACTTACAAACACTTAAATTTAATATTTTTAAAAATATCGTAATGCAATTATGCAATATCCTATATTTAAATCCTACGAGTACAGCCAGGTCCAGGTCTGCCAAACATTCATCCATGTTTTTGAGGGGAAATAACTTCTGAACCAGTAAAATATGAGCGGAGATAATTTTTCTTTCATGTATGCATATTTATATGGACTTATGCAAGTAAAATGTTGCTTTCGTGAAATTGTGTACTGTTTAAGTCTTAGGTATAAGTATATTATGGTATGTAATGTTGAATTGTTGTTGATATAATGCATGCAGTTATAATAAAAAATTAAATGTGTAATTAATTGTGTATAAAAAATTACACAAGTACTAAAAAGCTGGCGATAGCTTCGGTAAAAATAACATGCAATTCGAAAACCTAAACCTATCTTCATTTAAAATTGTCATCCTAATGTGGTAGCACTGTTAAGTTACTTTACAAGACATAAAAGTTTACAATTGGCAAGATAGTTAAGGATAGTGACTTGCAAATTAACAAATCTTTCTTGCGTCATTATTTATTATTACTTTGTTAATTAGCGTTTAAATCTGAAAGACTTTTATAGTTCCTATAAATAATTATGGAGTTTACGTAGCTTTAATCCAGAAACAATAAAATTTAAAAAAAAGTATTTCTAAAATATTTACCTACCTAGGTTTGCAAGTATTATCAACTATAAGCTATTTAAGAAAGGGTTAATATGCATAAAAAATCGATTTTTAATTTCAAATTCTCACAATTTAATTATAAATTTCATTTGCGTAATTTCATTTGCATTTATACCACAACAAGCACAATAATTATACTCTGCTATGTCATAATATGTCTGTATCGCAAAGAAAATGTTTTTCTTTATAAGTATGCTAATTGTATTATTGTATTATGATGATTATGATATTTGGTTAATATAGTTTGCAATGAATTGCAATTTATTTAATGAATGCAATTATTTAAGGTTAGAAAATGGAAATATTAAAATAAAACTTTCATTTCTTTAATTTTGCTGCATAATAATAATTATTTCTCTACCTGTCATTGATAACTGAATACATAATTTTACTTTTCATCTTATCTCTACCTTAAAAGTAGTTATGGTTTGACAAACCATGTTACTGGAATAATGAACATAAAATATGTATGAAGATATAATTATTGTAGAGCATTTAGGTAATAAATAAATAGGTACGGTCTCAAACGTACAATTCTAAATCACATAGCATCATACAGCAATCCTGCATGCATGATAGATTTATCACGAATAATATAAAAATTGCGCATTTTTAATCTAAACCACTAAAAATCTTATGTAAATGGTAGAAAAGTTTCAAATCAAGCAATAATTTGTTAATCATGAAATGTGTTAAACTAATTGGGCAACATGCATAAAATATTTTAAATCGAATTAGAAACATAACGACCATAGAAAGCAAATTGTTTTAATAGTTATAAAACATTACAAAAATTGAAAACTATGCAATTCATTTCATAAACCGAAGCAAATAATTTCCAATTTCTGCAAGTATTGAAGCTGATTTTGTGAAATCATGCAACCCCAAACATTATGCCAACAAGGACAAACAAAGCATTTTTATTTCCTTTGTAACTGACGCTGACGCTGCTTGTGGGTGTCTCTTGTCTCTTTTGTGTTTCTTTGCTTCCTGTTTCTTTTTTATTATTCCACCAGCATTATCCCTCAATATTAAAAACTTGGTTGTGCATTTGGTGGTTGAGCTTGAGCTGAATTTAGAGTTGAATTTTCCAAATTGTCAGTTTAGTTGAAGTTGAAGCGTAGCCTACGTGTGCGTGGAAGTCTTTTATTGTCACATTGTCAGTTTTGTTTGACTGGAAAATAGTAAATGAATAGTGACAGTGACACTGCTGAAACTGAAGTGATTGCTGGACAGTCTGAAGGTTATCAGAGGTAAGTAATTTAATTAGTAATGGTTTTCATTGTCAATTTGTCATCATTGTCGATGTAGGTCGTTGTCGTCGTCGTAGGTTAATTTTGTTCAGTTAACATTATATGTGGGTTTTTTCAGCACCATGATGTCAAACATGGGATTCGGATACGATTGTGTGTACGAGTTTATGTACCGCACCGGCATTCCTTCAAATAATTCTCAGCAGGATTCGCAAACACCTCCAATGGTCCGGACAATCTTTGACTTTTCCTACGAGGAGGTATTGTTCTATCATTCATTTTTCGTTCTTAGATATGTGTAATTATAATATTATAATTATATTTAGGATTATTATTATTGTTCGTTGTTTGTAAAGTATAAGTAATACAAATGCAAGTGTACAGGCAACAAAAGAATAATAAGCGAAGCTGGATGCGCGATGAGATGACTGATGGAAATTATGAAATTAATTGAAATACGAAGGAAATGTTAATTAATTGGTTATGTTCTATGTTGTCTGGCTTTAGATGTTGCATTTTGTGACTCGTCGTCGTCCATCACAATTCAAGCAGGAAGAAAATGTATTCTTTATGCAACTTATTGATTGGGTATGCAAAGACCAAACAAATCGTGGACAATATCTCGGGGAATTGATCTCAAAAATTGATTTATTTCGACTTTC
>JABASD010004353.1:0-15830 GCA_019776165.1 Pogonognathellus flavescens
TAATGGTCTAGATCAATTCGGATCCTCTAGGTCAATTCTGATGGTCTAGATCAATTCGGATCGTCTAGATCAATTCGGATCCTCTATGTCAATTCGGATCCTCCAGGTCAATTCGGATCCTCTAGGTCAATTCGGATCCTCTAGGTCAATTTGGATTCTCTAAGTCAATTAGGGTCGTTCATTGTCAATTTGGTTACTTTAATCTCAATGTGTCTCCTTTAATGTAAATTTGGATCCTTTAACGTCAATAATTTTGTTACACTAATGTCAATTTGGTTCCTTTAATGTCAATTTAGGTCCTTTAATGTAGATTTCGTCCCTTTGGTTAATTTCGTTTCTTAAATGCCAATTGGGGTCATTTAATGTCAATTTGGGTCCATTAATTTAAATTTGGGTTCTTTTATGTCAATTTGAGTTCTTTAATGTCAATTTCTTCAATGCTTGTCTGCCTCTTTTCATATTATGGTATTCTCTAGCATAATACCTTCTCTAGTATATATAGTCAGCTCTCTCCGTCGTCTATTTTGGTTTTATGGTTGTTTCAGGTAGTCGACTTCTGTCGAGAAAGGTAAAGCTTAAGTTATTTTTATAAATAAAAGGTGAGAGGCTTATAGAAGGAACTTCTCATTATATACACGGTGCATATACCTATAAGCCCTATAATAATTTTGTCCTACTCTTAATACGTTACAGAATTGCATGACATGTCAGGGGTCAAAGCGAATACAAAAAATCAAATTTCTGGCTTCTAGAGCCGGTAGATATTTTAAGTACCTTTCGATTAAGGTATCACACATGATTTTACTCTAAGGGGTGTAGGAGGAGTAGCAAAATTACAAATCGCTTGTTCCTGTTAATATAAAAGATATTAAAAAGAACATGAATAACTAATTTTCAGGGTTAAATCTTGCATTAGTTTGAATTTCCTAAAAAAAAGTGAATTAAAAACCAAAAAACCACTGGGTGATGGTTTTTCGTGAAAAACACACGAGTTTTTGGTTTCCTGGCTAGAACTGCTAATTGAAGGTATATATTATATTTTATTAAATAAATGGACAATTATACTGTGTGTACGTGATGAGGATGAAATGGACAATAAATGAACAATAAATATTTAAAATTTGGAGCAATCATATTATTCCTTTAACATTTACTTTCAAAAAGTTTTGCATTGCCTATTTGCAAAATATTCTTTTATTCTATATTTGTTAATTTTATCCAATTGGACAAATTGGACGCTAACATTAAGCCAAAGGTGCTCGTTTTAAACTCCGACATGTAAATGGCTATCTTAATTGACCTCGTCTTGCGTCTTCCAATCAGTTTTAATTTAACCAGCTCCAACAGTACATTACACGCCTACATAGGTATGTAAAGTGTACGATGATGGTATAGTTATACTGATACTGGAGCTCTAGCTAAGAGTAAGTGGGAGAGAAGGCGACTGGAGCTTATTGTGTTCAATATGTAACATTTCATAGATGTAAGAGAAAGCTGAAATTGGAAGGATGGAAGTGCTGTGTTACACGTTACTCAACTTACACTCCACTTTCTTTTTTGCACGGGCAGTTCTAAAGGCGCAGTGATTTGGCGTTGTTAAGGTATGCGAGCAGCCACCGTCTCTTTTATCCCTTCCATCTCCTACGCAATAAACTTATATTATAAAATCCTTCCAACCTTTTACTTCATCTTGATTTCTTCTTTCGTCTCCATCTTCATCATTCCAATTCATCTCCTCACTCTTCATCCTCCATCCTAATAATAATATACCTTCCACTTTATTTAACATTCATCTTAAACCCATTTCTGGGTAAATGAAGCATAAAAATATTTAAATGAGTCTTTCACAATATTCCACACATTTATGTTAAATACAGAAATAAGTTAACAAAACTTGAAAGAAAATTATTTTGCTATTTGTTGCCCCTCGTGGAATATTCTGTTGAAATCTGTGAAGAAGAACCCTGAAAATCGGATATCTACGACCAAAACTGGCGTTCAAATTTGGTTTGATCAACTACTGCTACAATCCCCGGAGAAATTTCGAATCTTCGGATATTTTTGGTTGGAATACGAGTTTCAGCTCTTTGTCCAAGAACACGGCTGCTAAGGGAGACTCCAGTCTTCCTCAGCCCAACCAAAAAAGTGAAGACATGATTGTCACTACACGCAAAAATCGGGAAAGGTTCGCCATCAAAAAGTCATACAGCATCGAGGTAAGCAAATTCACTCAAAATCATAAGGAGTATCATCTTACCCCGATTTACTATTCCCTATAAGTTATTTTAATGATATAAACATGTTTGTTACACCACATACAAAATAACAAATCAACTACTTTTATCAAAGCATATTCCTGCTTGATAACGTAATCAAAAGACTGAATTAAATGGAAGTTCGTTAAATAATTTCACGCCAATAATTTATAATTCATAATTTAAAGAAAATTTTTGAGTAAAAAATGAAAAGAATTCGGGCATTTTAATTTATCGTCTGAGGCGTTGTAGTGGGCGTAACGGCGTACACTGTCATATTCGTTTACACAGCTTTTATGCTTTCTCTATTTTATAAATATGTGCATTCAATAATTCTCCGTATTGAGAGCAATAGGCTTATAGGAAACTCATTCTTAGAAAAATGTGGAGACTAATTTCCGTTTGATTTTGTTTCCTTCCGCAACGATATTTACACTCTGCCAAGTCAAGAAATGATGAAGCTACGATCCACCTCGGGCTACGTTTGTTTTCTGCAGCAGCTTTTGTACTATAATGTCTATAAGTCTATAACCATAATCAAACAACTCACTTGCTAAGCGATAGAGACAATATACTGTTGTGTTTGTGTGGGCTGTAAAGGATGTGTGGCTAAAGTACTAATAAAATAAGGAGAGCTGAATGTGAGTTATGAAAAAGTAAATACATTCAAGTAAAATTATGTAGCAGCTATACATAATATACAAAATGTCTGACATAATCTAAAAGTAATTTCATATGACGTCATACAGGGCCGGCGTTAGGTTTTGCGGGGCTCTAAGCGAATATTTCTGCGAGGCCCTAAGCAGAATTATGAGTTATAACTAATGTCCAGCGAAAATTATTATTTATGCTTTCGTCGCGTCTTAGATGCAAATCATGTATCCATGATTCGCGGGTCACGAGGAATTGAAATCAGATATAAACTGGTAAACTTTTATGCTTATATCCGCGCGTACCGCGAAAATATTCAGCAAAATTTTGGCTAAAATAAATCAGAAGCACCGCGAATATTTTTGACACTTTTTGCTTTTTTAGAACCATATTTCATATTGTTTTTGAAAACAAATTCCCTCAATATTCATTCCGCAAATTCGGGAGGGTGGCGGGCCCTTGGCACCCTGTGAACCTGATTTATTTTTTAAATGATTCAAATTTCTTATCCAGTATTCTGTTCATTTCTACTGTTATATTTTATTTCGGATTAAAGATAAAATGACGGAATTAATATTTTAATACGTTCTATAAAATGCGTTAAAACAAACTTTTCGTGAATCTTTATAAATGACTTCGTTAATAAATTCATAATATTCAAAATTAACAATGTCGCTCTATCACGTACCAAAGTGGCTAGCCGTTTAGCCTGTGTTGAGTGATTGAAAATAATCGACAATATTAATAATATTTAACAATCTTTAGTTTTTAAAAGAGCTACGATAAGGTATCTGACCGGAAAGTATTAATTTATAGCAATGTTTGACCCGCTAAATGAGAATTATATAGCTATGGAAAAGTCTAATCTTGCAAGGGTACGTTATCGTATAATTATTTTAAACAAATATGATTTTTGGCCCATATTTTTGTCGAGCGCGGGGTCCCATAGGCGCGGGGCCCTAAGCGGTTGCTTTACCTGCTTGTCCCTAAAACCGGCCCTGACGTCATAAGTGAATTGATCATTGCCTCACTTACGTTTTCTCATTCATCGTAGTAATGGAAATTATTTTATAAAGATTCCTTCTCTTTCTAGTCTATTGCTTGTAAATCCGCTAAATATTATGCAGAAAGACGAAGGGAAGAGTATTTACCTTTTTAGCTCTTTGCTCAGCTTAATGTTAATTTGCCCGTTCTAGAACTCCGGGCACAAAGAGACCGAAGAAAAGTCTGACTGAATGTATACACAGAACTTTTATAAACAATAAAGCACATGCATCGTTGTTCCGAAATATTGTAAACAGAAATATTATAGGAAAAGTATTTTGTTATATGCCCCGTTAGTGCGGACATTGAATGTGTTTAGAGTAAAAGTGTAAATAATTAACTACATGGCAATATTTGCACAAAAATCGTTCAGGGAATATATACCTCTACGTCTACGATGTTTAGGAACTTCCCATTTTTTTACCACTCGTTATTTACTTTTGTTGTACTTCAGAGAGGTAAAACGGTAATTTCGTTCATTCGTAATTTGGATTAACATGGGAGGGAGCAGGGACAATGCAATTTATTTACCCAAATGTTTTTTGTTGATAAAGGTTGCAAATATTAACATTTCTCTTGAAAATGCAACAGTTGCTAACCCATTTTTGCTTTGTCACTTTTAATATTCATATGGACACGCTTTGTCGTTTCGGTTACTTTCAGTTTCAGCAAACCCCGTAAGTGCATTTCACATTTAGAGTGTGAATTGTATGGCATCCAATATCCAGCTCAGCCATTGAGACAACGCTTTTTGTTCCCTTTATTATGCTTAGCGGAGCTTTGAGCAAAACTTTGGAATTCTTAGCATGTTCTTTCTAACCACGAAATAACATTAGCTTTGCGAGTCTGAAACAGTCCATCCATCCACAATACATTACTTACACACTTAATCATCCAGAACAACTCCTACGTTGTTGCATGCATCAAGTCCTACATATTATGCACGGAGTATTGCGAAAGACACAGCAAAGGGCTAGATTGTGTAATGTGGCTTTTCATTAAAGTTAACACTTTCTTATGCTTAAGTAGTTCTACTTAAGTATAAGAAAGTGTAAGCATATATAAAGAGAAAGCTAAACAGTTCATTACGTTCTTAGAGCAATACAGTACTGTTTGGTTTTTAACTCCACATCCACCACCCACTCAATCCTGGCGCAAAGCAAATATTTTACACAAAGGTCAATGTAGGTCATATATAATATTATAGAGATTTCCAACGATGGAATCATGCTTATGTAAGAGATGTAGGTACTTTAAAGTATTAAATACAATTATTAGACTATATTACTACTATTTTCATATATTGTTACATAATAAACGGTAAGATCATGACTATTCTCTACACCTATATAGAATCAAATATATAATTAGTCACTCAAGAAAGAACCTTTTACTGACTAAGATTAATTAAGGTTTTGTAAGTTGTAATTCTTAAGCTCCCACATTTTTTCTGCTGCTTCTGCTGGACGTTCTTAGTCAGAAACAAAAATTACTTAAAAATAGTAAAATAGTGTAACGATGAAAAGACAGGCAATAAAATTTTTTAATTCTCAAAGTTGCAAATAATGACTTTAATTATTTGCATGAATTATTTTATGAATTTAATTTATAGATATATTTATGATTGTTATGAATATAATTTTCTATCCCTTTCTGGAATTCTATGAATGGCTTTTTTCAATTTTTTGGTTAGCGTCAGTTGGGATATCTTTGGATGACGCGGAAGAAACAATAAGGTAGAATGTGGAGATGATGGTACAGTATTTTACTTGAAGCGAAATGTGTAAAGAGGGCGAAGAGGATATTCGGCTTGTGCAATTGATGAAAACGGGAAGAATGGAGTTATTTATATGCCTACCTATTGTATTAGTGCAGAGATCCACTCTGTTTCAATTCGATTGGGTTATGGTTATATTAAAGTGAGGATAATATGGAAGTGAGTGATGAGATGGATTTGAGAGTGGAGGGAGTCATAAGGAGAAGATTATTGATCGGTGAGAGAGCGGAAGCAATTTTGGGAGAAGGATGGAAAATTAATTCAATATTGGTCCACTCTTCTGACGGAGGAGTGTCGGCTGAGGAAATGTCAAGTGAACATGAAACACATTCTCCTTCGCCTAAAAATAAATCCCTTTTACTTTCTCTGTCCTTTCTCCACTTTCTCCAGTCGCCTTCACCGCTCTCCCAACTGCAACACATGCAAAGTGCATTTACCTTTGTCTCTTTCCACTCAATTTCCCTTTTAATTTCTCCGACAATCGAATCAACTCTGCAAATGCCACTTTGCAAAAGAAGCACATCAGAATCATATCCATATTTGTAATGCAATTATGAAATATTCCTCCAAAATTAAACTCTACATTTTAATGCAATTAGGGGGTCACAGAGTGCCCGGGCACCTTTCCCCAATTTTTGGGAACCACTATTATAGATGTTTAAAAAAACAAGCCATAAGTATAAAAGGCTCCAAAATAACAAACAAACGCTGCAATTTTCCGCGCTACGCGCCAATTTTATTTTTTTGTTCATTTCAGACTAAATTTTGCTTGAATTTTTTTGCGCTAAGCTCTGATAGGTGCATTTTTAAGATTAAAATGGCAGTGGGACAACCAAACTGCGAATTCTAGTTACGCGCCTGAGCACCTATAGAAATATTTTTTTAATTTGGTTTTAAGACCATATGCATATGGGTTAAAGTATCAAATTAACCAGCGAACTCGTTTTAAATTTATGTACCTATCAGTTTTAATTTTTGGTTGATGAAAATATTGCAGGAAGACTTTGGGATCTTTTTTATAATTTTGATTTACTTTACGATTTTTAATCTGACAAGGAATTTGATTTTGATCATTTTGTAGAATGGGTATCCCTCGAGACGTCGTTCATTGGTTGGAGATGCCCGGTTTGAGACACAGGTTAACAAAGAAGCGAAAAAATCATGGTTGGAAGAAATACGTCAATTATCGAGGGATTCAGATCTGTCAGAAGATGACATGTTGTTGGTGGATGAGGCCATTTTGATTACAGAGGAATTGCCCAAACCAAAAGAAGAAGATAAGCCTGAACAAGTGGCTGTTATTCTCTCAATTAGAGAGTCCTTTGTTTCCTTCGCCAGAATTATCAAAACTATCGATGTAATTAACCCATCAATATTCCCTTAAAACTTTGAAATGCCATGTGTCACTTAATCAGGACAATTTAATTAAGCGAAATTGGTATTTAACATTTAATTCTTAAATTGCAAATTTGAATTTTGTATTTAAGAATTGCAAAGGAACAATTGTTCACGTGGAGAGTCGAAATTCAAGAGATCCGGATTGTCAATTCGACGTTTTGGTAAAAATGCAAATCAATCGAGCCAATTTGGTGAGTCTGATGAAATCTTTGAGACAGAGTCAGTCCATTTTCAATGCATCTGTCATTTCCACTCAAGGTTCTGTCAAGGGTAAGTCCACACATACAAAATTGAACATGCTTATAAACTATGCACTTTAAAGAAAATATTTTTTTACATGATCGGGGCATGTAATTGTGTATCATAATTAAAAAAAGCATCACAAAAAATTGCCTTTCAATGTATATTTATAAAAACATACAAAGGAAATCATTCTGGGCTTTATTTCAACTTACTGCAATGCAAATATACACAATGCAGTGCAGTATTTCACTTGCCCACCTTCATTTAGGAAAGTCACTTTTAGACTACCCAAAGACTATTCTAAACTAAAAGAAATGCAATAAAATATGATATTGTTCAGAACCATGGTATCCACGTCATATTACTGAGTTGGACTTATGCAACCATCTGATGACAAAGTTTGAGCCGGATTTGGACATGGATCATCCTGGATTTGCTGACAAGGTTTACAGACAACGAAGGAAAATGATTGCAGACATCGCCTTCGATTACAAACAGTAACAAATAATGAACATTACCCTTACATAGATTCTGCTGTTATCTTTAACGAAGGAAGAAACGCTTTTCCTTGATTTACAATTTGTATTGGATCATCTTAAAATAACTTTCAATATATTTCACTGAAAACGGCTTTCAATTTATATTTACAAATAACACAAACCAAAAAATGTCTCTGTGTAACTTTTTGTTCTGTGTACAAATAATAATGCTAGTAAAATGGTTTTATTTTGTGTTTGTGAAGTGGAGAGCGAATTCCGCGAGTGGAGTATTCTGAGGATGAAATAAAAACTTGGGGTTATGTTTTCAAGCAACTGATGTTCTTTCTTCCCACGCACGCCTGTCAACAACACATTGCAGCCTTTAAGCTTTTGCAGGAACATGTGGGCTATGCTCCCGATAACATTCCACAGCTTCAAGACATCTCAGAATTCTTACAAAGTAAAAAATAACTTTATCTTTTCACTTCCATTTCCTTTGAAGAAATAACAGTCGATATCTACTCCAATTCTTTTGCAACACGAGAACCTTTCTCTGGAAAATGTCAAAGTTCCAAATTCCTTGGAAGAATTGCCTCGTTTCACACAGAAGAGACTCCAACAAGTCTTTATATAACAAAAATGTATTTAAAATATCTTCTTGATTCATTCACTAACATTGTGTCACTTTGTTGGATATTTTAGAATCTACAGGATTCACTCTAAGGCCTGCAGCAGGACTTTTGACAGCCAGAGATTTTCTCTCCAGTCTGGCTTTCCGGGTATTTCAATGCACTCAATATGTTCGCCATGGATCCTCTCCAGATCATTCTCCAGAACCGTAAGCTAAAAAAATGATTTCATCCTTCACTCGACACTTCTCATTGCAACAAAATTTGGTTTTGTCCCCACAAATAATAATTCGCCATTTTTAGAAGTTTGATACTCCTCGGATAATTGTTTTGTTTCTATGAAAATTTTACAAATGTCCCTACAGTCAAAAATGCGCGAATTTAATATGAAATACATTATTGTGAGAAATAATTGTTGTATTTGTACAGGGACTGTGTGCACGAATTATTGGGACACGTTCCAATGTTGGCCGACCCTTTGTTTGCACAGTTCTCTCAAGAGTTGGGTCTGGCGTCGTTGGGTGCCACAGATGAAGAAATCGAAAAATTTTCAACAGTAAGATCTTACAATTAGAAACAAGACAATGTGATGACAATAAAAGGCTGCCTTTGCATTTCCAAAAGAATTTCCCGTTTTAAATTGTAGTTGTACTGGTTCACCGTTGAGTTCGGACTTTGCAAAGAAAATGGACAAGTGAAAGCATACGGAGCGGGTCTGTTGTCCAGTTATGGAGAACTAGAGCATGCACTATCTGATAAACCCGAGAAAAAAGTTTTCGACCCAAAGTTGTCGGCGGTGCAACCTTACCAAGATCAGGACTACCAGGATATATATTTCGTGACGGAAAGCATTGTAGAAATGCAGGACAAGTTCAGGTAGCGATCGCCTTATATGTTGCTTCACTTTTTATGTAGTGTCATCCAATGTAACCTAGACAACGCAGGATGGGAAAACGTAGTCTAATATATACGTGGCGAAATCTGAAAAAAATCCACTTATTTCATTTTCGTACTTTTGGCACAGAAAATCCAATTTTCTTTGCCAGAACAGTTTAATATAAACGAGCATTACAAGAATCATATGCAATAACAAAATTGAAGAAATTGAGATTTTGAGATTTCGTCAACTATTGGACTACCTTCTCCCATCCTACGTTGTCTAGGTTACCTTGAGTGTAATCATTTGTAGTGCAAATAGTTTTTCACATACATAAACTCGTCCCAAATTGAAGTGGGAGAAAAATATCAATTATGCGTTAAGCGTTTATACTCGGCTTGATTTATTCTTACTATTTATTAAATGCTTGCCTTAATATTATTTCGAGAATTGTGTCATGATGTTAATTAATAGATACCTATATGAATAATTATGTTAGACGCTGGGTTCGAGAAAGTATGTCGCGACCTTATGAACTTCGTTATAATTCGCTTACGCAAACTATCGAAGTTCTGGATAACGTGGACAAGCTGGAAGGAGCTCTGAATCAGATGAAGCTGGAGCTGAACTATTTGACCAATGCCGTCGCCCACATGAAATTCAAGTGAAAACGTTATTGATAAAGAAACTAAAAATACGTATAACACGTAAACTGTATAGTACACCCTGTGTAGCCAATCATACTAAATACTAGACATAGATGGAAAATCCACGGTAGATTTATGGATACATGTAAGTTTAAAATTGTAAGAAATAACATATAGCTGTTGTCAATTTAAGATTTAGGGTGCGTATACAATTAAATTAATTCTGTACTCACACCAAATGTTAAATTAACACAACCATACGTCTTATGTGGTTGGGTAGTTAGTAGACTTCATTAAAAATAACACAAAACGACCAATAAACGGACCAAACATCAAAGTATAAACAACTTCCTGTGGAGTTATTCCATTCATTATTTTCAACAATCTTCTAACTACCTACATCTCTCATCACTTCACATTCCCTCTGCCTTGAAAGGCTTGTTAGTCTACAATTTTCGTGCAGTGCGAAGTGGGAGGGTCACAAATAGTTGGGGGCAGTATACTACAAAATCATCCCTATAATATACGGCTCCAATTCAAACAATTAAGTTATACCCATAGCTAGTTTTCTTATTTTATAATGTCATAATTTGTTAAACTGTTTATTAGTTATTTTTGGTTGCTTTTCACCAATGTGTCTTGTAAAGGCAATCTCAAATTTTGAAACAGTTATATTAAACATAATATACAAAAGTTTAAAAAAGGGTACAATGACACTTTAAGTATGTAATTTTTTACAAAAGTCGACTTCAGTTTATTCCTTCCTGGTTGGTAGGCTGATGACGTGGCTGGTTAAATAAGTAGGTAATTGTGTCGTGTACATCAGCAAGAGAATAATTCCAGTGAGGTGGTAATAAGTTTCAGTCGTAATCGTAACTAGTAGCGAAAATGAATCAAAGTCTGTTCAAAACTGTGCCCGGGCTCATATTTATGGCAATATGTTTTATCTGCTTAATACCAGGGTTTTCCACAAAAAATAGTGGTGAGCAGGATTGCGAATCTGGTAAGAAAAATTAGCGCACATATCTTTCGATTTAAAATACAATAACAAACTAAAATATTGTACCTATATCCAAAACAAATTGAATGCAGTTGAAACAATTAGATCCGTATTACTTACTTAGTCAAAATTCTACTTATGATGACTTTTTTCTGAATTTTTAATATGATTATGTAATTGTTGCCATTTTAGATTGCCTGCTACCGTATCCAGAAAAATGTTTGAAGAAAAGCAAGGGCAGCGATTCTTATTTCTACGACCTGAAAACGCTGAAGTGTTATTTGGCCTCTAATTGTGTTAGTCCTAAATTTTACTCGAATAAAGACACGCTGAAGGAATGTGAGGACAGTTGTGGATATTGTACGACACTTTTAAAGCACTATAAACCGAATGGTACGCAATTCAAATATGTAACATTATATCAACATTATATTATGTTGTACATAGCTGATCAATTAATTAATTACAATTACCTAAGCAAATTATTAAACTAGGTGCGTATAACGTACTCGATAAAGATACCTACTATACATTATATTGAAAAACTAATAAATTTGCAATTTTTCCAGGTCAAAATCCAAATGTTTGAACCAGTAATTTTAAATTGATTCACTTTTCTCATTAGATCCTTGCTTGGAAATGCCAGATTACGAAGCAGGAAATAGCACGAAGCCGTATGCGAAGTCTACAAAGTTTTGGGTGTTTACAAAGGGTTATGGAGAATGTGCGGAATTGGATTTAGCCCTTAAAGATCCCCCAAAAGAAGATATGAAGTTCTTAGCTGGGTTATGGTTCAACACCAAAATTGATTGCGACAAAAAATGTCCTCCGGTGTAAAAATAGAAATTCTGTTATACTAATATTGGACTACCCCTTTAATAATTCCCTTGTTAGTGGCTTTTCTCTTTAATTGTTGAATTGGAATGTTGGTTTAATTCATTAGAGATTCCGTTATGCGGAAAGCTGAAGCCAAAATTAAACTACTAAAATTGTGGGCTTATTTTCCATTTAAATTAAATATAACTATAAAATTCTTGGCATGAAAAACGGACATTTAAATGAACTTCTATCTTCAGATGATGTAGCAATATATATTATTTACAATGGGAACAGAGAGTCCTTCAATCTATTTTCATTAAAATGGGTGTTGGCTTTAAAGGCTTTCAGGCATTACAAATTGTAAGTATGAGATAATTATTCACAGCTAGAAAGGAGAGCTTACAGAAGAAGGGGCATTAGTTCGAATTGGTCGAAGGTCAAAAAATACGAACCAGCATTTACCCGCATAATTTATTCTTAAGAATGCATTCATAAAATTTTTTAACGCCCTCCATATTTATTTTGCTCTTAACTGCTTAATAAAAAAACACAGTCATCCCGATTGCTTAAAGAATAAGCGTCTCTTCAAAACATCAGAGTGTATAAAGTGATATGTAAACAATTTTTACAAGTTCAATAATTCCTTAATAAATAAACTGCAAACGTTTCCTCCAACAGAGCCTCCTCTGTTAACAGTTTTATTACAGTTGAATTTGAATTCAATGTCCATCAAAGTATGTTGCCTTATAGTATAAGCTTTGTTAAAAAGTGTGTTGTAAAATTAGAAATTCTCGCAATCATTTTCCGTTTGATTTTATTTCAGTTATTTATCCACAATGTATTTTCTAGAAACATTGGCCATACTACTGGGAAGATCATTCAGGAGATTGTGGACCTAGCGGAAAATTGTCACACCAATTTTATAATCTACAAAAACTTACAACTAAATGAACAGCAAGCACAATCAAGAGCATCGGATTGGTTTAGAATTCTACAAATTCCATACACTTTCACAAGAATCGACATTCTAGAAAAATATTTTAAGGAAAAATTAAATTGCTCCGAAAAGACTTTCACAGAAATGAAATTTGGGAAGGTAAGTTATAACCGACGTGCTGAACATTCTTACATGAGAAGACTAAAGCATTGCATTTCACGAGTGTGGATAATTCATCGACATCTTTCATCACCGCGGATATTTTCCAGATTTAATTGTCTGAGACATATTCTGGTGAATCCCAATGCAGAGCGTGCAATCGAATTGTTTTTTACAAACTACATCACCAATACTCTTACTCTGCCAACCAACATTGAATTATTCAAAGAAACTATACAATACGTCCCAGACTACGTACATAAAGAATATCTTTCAGATTATTACCGTCACGATCAATACAACACAATTCACATTTTTTTGGAAAAAGAAACAAAGAAAACGAATGATGAATATTTACATCCTTCCTCATTGAAAGCTTTTCTGGCGGAAATTACACAACATTACTTCGAGACAGTAAAGAAGGATTTGTTGTCCACCTTGAATATCATAACGTTTATTCATTGCGAAAGCGGCAATTACCATTCGGTGTATTTACTTGTACAAGGGAAAAATTCGTTCGTCGGAAATAATTTTGTATACAGCACTGTTTCAATCAAAAACGATTCCTTGATAAACTCTTCGCATATTATTTCCAGAGATTTACTGCAAATAAAAGCACTGCGGAGAACTGCACTAAAAATAATTATTGACGGTGACAATTATCACGGCGAAGGCGACATGGACATCAATTGTTTCAATTTGTATGAAAATCTTTCTTTTAGAAACCTGCCATCCGCATCCATCAGATTTTATCCTGCGAGTTCTATAGGCGCGTTAACGATTGTTTTTGAAAATCGGTTAAATACCTCCAGGCCATTATGCCATGACTCAGCTCACAATTACAAACTGTTTTCTCACGACAGACATATGGAAATCCAATTCGGTAATTTACACAAAGTTCAATTCAGAAAACATGGCTCTGTGATTCCAATTCGATCAATTATTGTTACTTTTTTGTCTTGTTCAATTTTGGGGGAGGAAATCGCATCTTTCCACGCGTACATCCAGCCATTTGAATTCTCACTTTGGATCGCGCTTTCTCTCGCGTTTAATCTCCTCACTGCCACTTTACACATCCTTACGGGTTTTACCAAAATGGTGTCAAACGTATCGTTCGTTTTGATTAGCTATGCATACTTGCTAGAAATTAGTTATTCTTTGCCAATTAATTTGAGTCGACTTCATTACCTAAGAATTATTACCGGTACTTTTCTGTTAATGGGAATTATTTTAACAAATGGCTACAAGGGAATCGTAATCGTGGATTTGACAAAAGAGAGACCCGTCCAGAAAATAAATTCCCTCCACGATTTAGCAAACCACAAAATAAAATCTGCCAGTCCAATTTGGTTTGGCCAGGGTCAAGTAAATGATGAAAAATGGATGACAAAATTCGCTTTAAAATATTATTACTTTTGTCCCAGGAATCTCTCACTGAGTGCTGTCACAGCTGACTGTTGGTTTTCAACAATCAGCGGTGTTGAAAATACAAATACAAATTATGAATACTTAATGCGAACAAAAGATAAGAACAACACAATTCAAAAAGCTTTTCAGTTGTGTAGAAGAATTTCTAGGTGCAATTCCGTTTATGAGGAATATTTCACCTTCTTTTTGGATGTGTACAGGAATGAATCACAAATGAATATTGTTAAAGACAATCATGGCTTTCATCCAGGGTTTCCATTTGTCAATCAACAGCAATGGATCTCTCAATGCAATAACTCTGCGTTTTTCGATGAATCTACTCGGATACATCGTTTTCTGAATGATTCGGAATGGGTTGTCAACGGAGAACGAATTTTGCCCAAGAGAAAAATTTATATTGGAAAACCTGGTGAAGCAATAAGTGAATTTACCTATGGAGTTCAACTTGATTTCTTTTCAGGGTTTCAATTGCTGAGTAATTATTACACGAATCGTTTTAATCATTTTTCGCAGTCTGGGACTCACAAAGTGTGGGAATATTTTTCATCAAGCAAAAACTTTACGCCATGCAAACACTGCATGGAAGGTCTATCAGAGCCCAGACCTTTGGGGCTGTTCAATTCAAATATTATTACCATTTTCTATATTTTAATTATAGGCACTGTCATATCTTGCATTGATATAATTTTGGAATTGGCCATCTCTTTCTATAAATTGCGGTGGTACATTTGCATTCATGAATCGACTGTAAATCTATCATAATTCTGTACTTAAACATTTTAGAAACATTATTCAATAATACAGGTAATGTAGTTTAGCGAAGACGAATATAACACATGCTCCGTTGTAAGTACACTACGTATGTTATATATTCCAGGTAATGTATTATTAGCAATGAATATTTCAATTGTTATTCACTTATTTATGATCATGAAAACTTTTATTACATCAAGACTGCTTGGAGAAATTCTCTTGGAATTCCGCTGCATGGCAATACCTTACTATTCCTTATTCAAATGGTAACCTAGTGTTCAAAAAAGCTTTAAAAAGCAAATGTATACACAAATACAAAGTTTAGTTTCAAGAAGGTCGAAGGTAGAGAATGTATTGAGTACAATAACTTTGAATAATTACATTGACGTATTTTTGTAATTAAAATAAATACAAAGGCATTTGTTATGAAGAGCAGTTAGCAATAACGCTATAAGCATAATAATTAGGTTGCTGTACTATATACACCGTATAGTAAGCTGTGTACACAGTTACACAATACGTAACATGTTACATGATATTATTGCTAATAAATAAATAAACATTGCAAACCAATGAAAAAAATAGCGGAGCACACATTAGGTGTTCAATTGGATCATTAATTGTTGAATTGGATCATTAATTGTTGAATTGTATCATTAATTGTTCAATTGGATCATTAATTGTTCAAATGGATCATTAATTGTTCAATTGGATCAATAGTTGTTCAATTGAAT
>JABASD010004354.1:0-15822 GCA_019776165.1 Pogonognathellus flavescens
TGTAGTAGCAAAGGCGTATATATAGGGTTTGCTAATGGAAGGGCATAGACCTCTGGAGTGACACATACGTAGGAATATTTGCTGCATTAGGTGGCACATAACCCCGTTTTTCGGAATCTGATGCGATCACTCGTTCCTTCGGCTCTCGAAATACGCCTTTGTCAAGTAATTACAAAATAATTTTTAGAACTACACGTAGAAGGAAGCAATTAATCGTAATAAGTTATTGTACAAATTTGAATTTACTAACTCCAACTAGTTTGGAAGTAGTACTACCCCACCAAAAGTGCCGAGCGGAAAGAGAAGATCTGGTTCTGTTGACCATATTGATTCGGTAAGTTAGAAGGATATCCCATCTTGACTTTCATGTAATATTTCTTTTAATTGATAAATATTTGTAACTAAGGAGAAGTCTAATTCTGTAATTGTATCATTTATATGCACTCAAGTGTTTTTCCACAACCCTCACATATCTTTTTAACAATTTTGCAGAATAAACTACCAATATGGCAGTAAGTGATGTCGTTGGAGACTTTAAGGAAGAATGCATAGAACTAACTTCCCTTGCAAAACTTGGAACTCCGGAGTCCAAAGCTTACTTCGCAGCCAAGAAAGAGCGCCGTAAGGAAAGATTGAGACCGCAATTGAAGAGAATCCGAATTTCTCTGCTCAGCTTTCTTTTTACTGATAAGGTATTTTATAAATTATATATAATTGAGCATTATGATTAGGAATGTGGCTTACACTGTATCAGTCTACTTAATTCGTTCTCAATGTAAATCCATCTATTCTTCAGAGTGTGTCATGAGCCAGTTAGTAATTTTTCTCTGTTCTTAGCTTTTTTGCACCATCGGAATAATCGGAACAATCTACTACTTCGTCCAATACGTTTTATCAAAAAATGTGGAAGAAATACTACTGAACTGGAGCGACAAGCTATCTGCCGCCGATATGAAAACAAAGGAACAATGTAAGAACTACGAAAATGCTAATTGGCAAACGTCTACTAATTTAATTATTTTCGTGAGATTTTTAATTGTATGTTACCTCTAAAACATTCTTCATAGTTTTTGTGGTTGGCGTCACCGCTTGGTTTCTATTGATGCGCTTTGTTCATACCTTAATCTTCATCGGTTACTTCAACCGGGCAATCATACAAGTAAAACTTAATAATTTCGTCCTAATATTTTATATTTGTGCATAATAAATAAATGTAGTAATACAATTGCAAAAAAAATTATGAAAACACTAATTTATGTTTTGTTGATGTAGAAAAACTTGTACTATCTTGGATGGCAAAGAACATTCGATATGCTGATGCTTCTCGCAAAAATCGGACTTATAATTATTTGGTACATGTACTTTGATTACAATTCGGATGCTATAATTTTGTCAATGTTACCTTTGACTTATCATTGCGTTGCTTTATGCCACTTAATAATGTATATTTCGGAAATTGAACTTTCCGTGGAACTAGTTACTCCTCCAAAACTCATGACATTTTAAAATACCAATAAAATTCAACACGAGTAACAATATTATAACACAGTAATAGAAAACAATTTTTGTATGATATGGATAAACCACATTAGGCATAATAATTATAATTTTATTAATGGCTGAATTGACAAAAATAACCTTTCAAATATGGGTTAAATATGTTACAGTATTGTATCCATGATTTAATGTCTCCACTGGTTGCTACGTAATATTTCTGTATACAATGTGTACTATGATGTAGAAATGCTCCATAGAAATAAAAGATGATTAATTATCTGTACAACTGTATAGGCTTTATTGATTATTTTTAATTATAAGAGAGGTTTAACCAACTGAGAATGCTAAACACGAATTCGTAAATAACATAACGGAAGTTGCAACCGTTTGCTACTAATATCAGAATCTTTCCGTCTCACTTTACACTGCTTCGTTTTAGGTAACATTAAATAGTCAATAAAGTCGAGTGAAGAGCAAATTAATTATTACGATTATCTTTAGCAGGAAACAGTAGGCATAAACTCAACAGAAATGTTTGTAAGAGAGTTATTAGTTTAGTAATTTACAACAGGTAGGAATTAGTTTTCAACTTTTTGTCACGAAAAACATAGTGAGACGGATTAAATTTAAGTTAAGCTAGACTAAAGCATTTTGTTCTAACACAAGAGTGAGACAAATTCAGTGAAACATATCGTAGGATTCATTTTGGATAATGTATTAAAACAAAAGTAAGCAATGTTATTTATTTTTTCTCAATTCATCCCAATAATTTATAAATATCAATGAAAGAGCGTGGAAAGTGTAAGAAATTAAATTATCCATTTTAGAAAATGGTTTTATTAATTGTTATTTATTTTGCATTGTAAACTCAGATTTAAGTTATTACTGAAATTATTTAGACCTTGCAGTTTCAAAATATCATATTACATGAATATATTTTTTCTGCTCTATTTTCTTCTCAGAGGAGGTATCTATATAGTACCTACAATACAAAAAGTGGAGTGTATAGTTTCTCAGGATCGCAATCGGATCAACATAAAGCAGAACTGTTTTCCCGTGGCGTTGTTTCTGCTAGCAGTGACGCTCATTCAAATCGGAGCTTTTCTTGTCTCCAGTCTCCATAGCCGGCGTGCCCCAATTCCAAGTTTTATGTAGGTTAACACGTGCAATATACCTGAGTTATTGCATACCTGCACAGTACTCTTGTTAGTTAAATGGATAAGATGAGACCTCAATAAGATGAGATTGAATTCATCTGCTCAATCAATTGTCATAAATCTTCCGCTTTAGATACACTGCTATTCTTTAATCAGGGTTTTGGATGAAAGAACGTCTGAGCAGAATTCATCAACAATCACTACTGTTCCCCAACAGCACTGCGATCTTATCTCTTTTGTTTCTTTCCGCTAATACAAAAGAACTCTAAGAAAGCCTAAACGAAGAGCAGATGTTGAATTGTTCACCAGCTACCACAGAAAACAATGGTAAAATTTCCACAATACTACAATGAGATTCCTACCTAAGAAATTCTTTTTGCAGTTTCATTTTGCAAGAACTCGATGTGCATAAGTACACGCAGATATTCAGATAACAATTACAGGTACAGGGTATTTGTTGCTTGATACAGATTTTCAAGCGGTGTTAAAGCCTCATACAAAAGTTACAAAATACTAAAAATACTAATTCATAAATTTAATTGTGATTTTTATGGAATAAAAGATTATAAATAACATATTGCTGTCCTACAAATCAAAAAATGGATGTATAATAATGTGTACATTTTACTTTAGCAACTTTAAGACCATTGCGAATTATTTTAGCTATTGTCAACCAAGTAATGTGTATAGAATAATGACGTCGGGATCTGGAATAGTATTTACCGTCGTTTATGTACATGTATTGAGCCTCCGCACTATGATTTTGAAAAAATTATATAATTAAGCTATTGAAAATATTTGTTACTTAAATTTAGTAAATTATCTGTGTACATAATATAACAATGGGTGCTTAGTTGGAATCCCAATTTAAAATCTCCTAGAAACCACGAAATATGATAGGGTAATAGAAAACAAAATAGAAGATAGGAAAAATTAGTGGTACACATAGAAAGTAACAAGATTTAAAAAACAAAGGTAATAATGAGCAGACCCTACTGGTGACGTGGTGTCTGGGTAGTAGGTCAAAAGTTTCCGTTTGTACATTAGTTGTAATTGTATGCGTGTATACTAGGAATTAAGTTGCAGTGACAGGAAATAGTAAAACTTATACTTCGCTGCGGGACATTCGTTCTCGTTGCATACCGAAACTGTCAATTCAACAATACATGGACCACGAGTATCTGTGTCATTACATTCGATAGCTTTTCATTGCATATTCACTGTGAAAATTAATGAAGCAACAGTTTTTACGATCTCATCCACGACTTTCACTTTTCACATATGGATCATCTTTAGTTTCCCCAGTCGGTCTCAGGCTTACTAAATTACTACGTTATGTTATAAGTTATAAGATAAATTTTGAAAGACAGTAACACAATATAGTACAAATGTCTAGAAGTAGTTATTGCCAAATAGATATTGATAATCTTATTGTTAGTATTTCCACTACGACAACTGACAGTTTAGCGGATGTCTCGTTGGTTACTTTACTGGTTACGATTGATTCACTTTCACAGAATTGGGGCACCATGGAACACTTTTTTATTACTTTGTTTTATCTGTTGGACTTAATCTGGGTGATCTGCAAATCTGTCCCTTCCGACTGTCATTTATTACTTTTTTCCAAGACCACTACCCTTGAGCTGCATTAAATCCACTTTTCCTAGTAAATCTATTCTTTTAACAATAGGTACACAAACAAACATTCACAAAGTAGACGTAGATACATAGAAGCAGTAGGGTACAATACAAGGTAATGACATCAATTTATGCTCATGTAATTAAATTACAGAAATATCCCTTAAGATGATTTGTGAAATTTCCAATTTTATGTTATGTAGTTCAGTGTTATACAGATTTTACACACATTATCATTTTTACTACCACAGCGAATTATGTCTGTAAAATTTCTTAAATATAAACCGAGAAATATGAATTGTCAAAAATAAAATGCAAGATAGGATACTTTGCAGAATATGTCTGTACTTACGCAATTCTTTCTTTCAATAATTGTTAAAAAGTCGTCAGCGTAATTTAAGAGAAAGTTTTAGAGTATTAAGTAGTGAAAGGTTTCTTTATCAATCACGTCCGACCTACTGTAAACTTTTGTTACTTCATTTCCAAATTATTACTAAGAATGTATTATAATGTTAATAATGTATTATACCATGAAATCTTAAAGTAATTAGCTTCCGCTCACTGCAACTATATAAAATTAGCAATCTGCGTAAAATGAATGATTCCAGGTCACTTATTTAATCCAAAATGGAAAGTTGTCGCTGGGATTGAAAAATGGTTTCAGTGAGCCAGCCGGATTGATTGCAAAAATCGTCCAAAAATATGTTATACACACAGCTGATGAAGATGTATACATCTTTCATAATAGCTCAATTTCATGAAAGAAGCATTCTAAAACTGAAGTCCTTGACGACAAACTACTCTTAACACAATACCCATATTATATACCATACTAGTATGCACTACTGGGAATTTTGTCCCGTGAATTCCCTGGAACGACAAACTATTTCCCGAGAAATTCCAGTAAAATTAAATCAGTTTAACCATCTTGATGGAAAAAATCATCTTTGATGTTTAATATTTTATTTTCAAAACCAGATTTTATCTATTTTCAGTTTAAAGTGTTTAAACATTTTGGATTGATATTTTGTGAGTGCTTATTATTTTCACATATTTAAAACCATCAATTATTTTCTTCGTCTAACTAAAAGTCAATTTTCTAAAGTTTATTTAATAATTTTTGTTGTCCAAATTACTTTATAATCTCAAACAATATTACATATAATAACAATAATAACAATAATTACTATTCCCTGATTGCAAAATCCTACGTTTTCACATGATAACCCTGGGAATGGTCATAACACTCAAAAAATGAATACCATACCCATTCAATAATCTCCATCCAGTTTCACCCGAAAACTTTTTTTGAAACCTCGATGAAGGGTGTTGCGTTACGTATAGGAAAGTTCGTTTTCAAGGGCATTGATAGAAACAACAGACTTCTTGTTTTACCTGTACACTTGGTAAATAACTTATGCAATAATTTGCTACAGTTGAATTATATTTTCCACAGGTGTAACTTTTAGTATTCGATTCGTAGAATGCTATGAAGTTAAATTGTTTTAAGAATGAAGAAACAGGTGTGTAGGATTCTTCAAAGGTATCAAGTGGGGAAAATATTTCATTATCCTTTTATTTGTCTGCATCGTTTCACCGTTTGTTAACACGAATCCAGTTTAAGAAATTACTGCATAGATTGTAGGCAAGCAAAAAATTTTGTGACGAATCAAAACTAGTAAACCGGTCAACACCGGGTGTAATGAAACAACGAAATTTCGTTGCAAATTTTAAAAAATTGTTTAGGCTTATTTTGAAAACTTATGTATAATTTCACTTGAATTTCGTATGAAAATTTGCATTTGAATTGCTCATAGATATTCATTTTACGTATCTTATCTTATACAGTCGAGTAATACCTACAAGTTCTGTATTTATACAAAGAAACATTTATTGGGTCAAAGCTCATGAAGGATTTGAACGATTGACCCCATCTTCGAACTTAACCTCACATTAGACCTCAATTGTATGTGTAGCAAATTTGAATTCCTTATTTCAAACGTTCTTGAGTTATCGTGCATGACAGACGGACAGAGTGAAATCATAATACATCTTCGTTGTTTAATAATGATTTAAGTAAGAATTGATTGATTCATTCTTGACTTCATTGATTATAAAGATTCTTTAAGGCATGGTATAATTTAACTATAATATTATAATATATCTACGTTGCATTGCACTGTTGGGTCCGATGATATGCATTGCAGTTGCGATATTTGCATCATTTTTATGACACTGGAGTAATAAGCCAATCGTAATTTAGTATTTGCTATTTTATTATTTCTCAAAACAGAGAGCTGGCTAAACTTATAATGTTCCATTGTTAAAGTTAATATTTATTTTTCAGATGAAATCGACAAATAGGATACCTTAATCCACCACCCTTCGTATCGCATTTGCTCATTCGTCTCACAAAAAATTACCTACGTTGCTCGGTGATAGCAATAATAATACTTATTTTATATAACTTGTATGAGCAAAGACACAACGAACAATAAATGATGTATTTGGCTGCTTTTTGTTCATGTTTACACATACTACTCACAGAGATAATTAATTGAAACAGCAAAAACTCACGGGGAGAATTCATATCACCAGGTGTTGGCTCCCAGGGTTAATAACTGTTTACCTATAGTATTCACGAAGGTCATCATTTCAGACACTCTGTTTATTTACCGCTTCACTTTTACTACCAGTTACCAGGAACGTGAATAACACTTAAAACCGGCGAGACGTGGAATAGCATTTATCTCTTTGCAAAATATACGTGTAATAAAAGTTTGAATGATACCTACAACAAAGGTTTACAAGTAATAGTAAGATTACCTCAAAAGGCTTCGGCAATAAAAATGGTAAAATTGCGGATATATCATAATTTATAATTATTGCTATGAAATGATGGCGTCTACTAATAAAATTAACGAAAACGATTAAAATGGCACACGTTACATGTATATATGACTTGATTAATTTTAAATTTATTATTCAATAACTATATAGTTTTAATTAATTCAATAGATAGTGTAGAACAAAAAGTCCAACTTTTTTACATACCAATTGCATGGTATATCTTCATATTATGCAATGAACGTTTCACGACATTCACAGCAACTCAGCAACCGAGGTTTTTTGTTCACATTTTCGGCTTGCCCAAACCTACGTATTGTTGGATTGATACAAAATAATAATTGATTTGAAATTGTATGTACAACTTACTGAACTTACTAATATATGCTTCTGAACGATCAATGTTTTATTAATATTATTAACACACTTTTTCTGACACCAGGAATTTTTACAAAATTATCTGCAATGTATCTACAAGAACGTCTGATTCTCACTGAATCTTCCGTTCTACTTTTCTATACCTTTTAAACCTCAAAGTTTTGTAATGCTTTGACTTTTGACTTTATATAATACATTCTATCACAGGCTTTCAAAAGAAAAGCAAATCTGGTATAGTTTAACAGATAAAGGGTTGATATCTATCACAAATAGTGACTGCTACAAACACTACCATAGTGCAAGTTTCTTTAGATTTGATTTGACCGACAGACAATTAAATTACTCAATATCCTTAGGGATATAGAATGGCAAATTTGAAAAGCCATAGCAAGCCTTCGTACACATGTTTCCGGATGGATTCATCCATTCAATTAACATTGGAAACAATTGATTCACTCTTTTCCAAGGGATTTCTTCGTTTGGAGTGATTCTCATTGTTCCCCTAATCTTTTGCAAAGCTGCTACTAGACAAGGTCGGATTGCACCCTGGCTCTTTCTGGTCGGGTGAAAGTAAAAATACAATTGTCAGTTCATTCCAACCACCTAAAAGGAGAACAATACATTGTAGAACTTAATTCTACACAATCTCTTTTTAATCATCCTACTACTACCTTAAATCGACTTTGTATTGTCCCCAGTAAGAAAAGCATTGATGTTTTGAGATTGTAGGTAGAAGCAATGAAGGGAGAAGCTTATAGACGAGCATATTATGTAAGTACATGGGAAAATAAGCAGTTTGTGCTAGTGCACATAATATTATCCAGCTGGTCGAGTTTGGACCGCAGGCAGAAAGCTTCTACTAGAAGGAGGCTTGGGCTTTAGCAGAGTAACCCTTGGTAAGTGAATTTCGGTGCGACACAGAGAAATGTACACTGTCCACATTACTAGAGAATTGAACAGTAGCAGACGGAGTTTGTATGTCGTGATGAAGAGAAAGTTGAGTGGAGTCGGGAGTTTGCCCGCCTCCCACCCTGAACGGGTTAAGTGAAAGACAGCGACGGTATAAACCGTCACTTCGCCTCTGACAGTGTTCCACTTCACATTCCACTTGTTCCATCTCCACACAACTACAACTACAACGCTAAGTCTACTCCACACAATTCTTCTGCCTTCCCATCAACAGCCCCGTACTTTCTCAACGCTCCTCTTTGTCTTCTTGTCGTTTTGTCTCAATTTCTTCTTCTGGATGTACAGTCCCGTCATTCCTTAACACAAGCCTACAAAGAACAGCACAATTGCTCGTCTTACCTTTGTCGTAGCCAAAAACTTGGAAAATAATTTTAGGGATAGTAAAGCCAAGTGGAAACTTGTGACTGTCAATTAAGAAAAGTATTTTCGGTACAAAGTTTAAAGTTGGGTTTTAATAACGTGTCATTACTAATAGTAGCCATTTGCGTAAACAGTCTAGCCAGTACCTGAACAGCCAATCAGTTAATATCTATATACATTTTGTATTTGTATCAAAGACGGTTTCTTGTGTCTCGTGTTTAACATTTTCCTCCCTTGTCTTCTTCTTCTTCGTCTTCGTCTTCTTCGCCTTCTTCTTGACTGCATTAACTTTCGCTCCGTCTAGCTTTTATTTGTTTGCAATTTCCGTGAGGGTTGTAAATATATAATCACTGCACTGTCAGTTGCTACCGAAAAATAAGTTGCGATAGGAGTGCCACATCAATAATAAAACTCTTATATTCACAATGGACATAGAGATCTATTTACCTTGCTATTCTATGTATACGCAAAGCTTCTAAGGTAGTTTACCAGGAAAGATATGCTGAGCAGATATAAAAGCATTGTTCCTTTTGTCTTTGTCAGATAAAAAAATTACACGCCTGTCACTTTCATCTCGTCGATTTATCATGGTTTACGTCAATCTGCTAAACCGTTACAGTCAACTCAATTTGAAATGATTTCGTGGAAAATCTTTAGTCATCGCCTTTAATTGACTTTTGTGTCAATAAAGCATTAAGTGAAAAGTTTTATAACAAGAATTTTGCACAACTAACCTGAGCAAGATAATAAGACTCTTCTGTTTTGTGTTTCTGACTTGTTTTGTTCTTGTTTGCTGTTTTCCATTAAAGAACAGAAAGGTAGTAGAGACAAACTAAAGAAAATGTTGTTACAGGCCAACTCAACTTGAATCTTTGCTTCTGGTTTCTCTTAGAATGTTTACCTTTAAAATGGCACAATAGTCATTTTTATTCACTGCGTAGTTTGTGGTTTTCCCTCAAGTACTACTACTACTAAAAATAATACCCTACGAATATAATGAGACTCTCAATTTTCGCTTACTAAACTTTGTCGACTTTATAATCGAGCGTGTGTTCATGAATTTGGAAATAAAATTTATGTTACCAGAAGAAAATGTCCTGGGAAAAAACAGTCAAGCAGCAGACAAGACAAAAGAAAACATCAGAACAGTAAGAGCAGCATATTTTTAGAGCAGACTCCTTTAAAGCACGACATCACAATTTAAAGTCATTGTTATTATCACGCATCAACAGAATAGACGCTCATGAAAAACCAAAACTTAGCTACTTATCCACATTTTATTCATAGTGGTGGATAAATACCTTCCAAATTAACCCAGGCGCATAATAAATATATCAAACAAGTCTACGACTACTTTCATGAATTTAAGGACTCGAAATTAAAACCAAAATAAACATTTTCTGAGAAAAATTGTGATATTTGCTTATCTCAAAAATAATACCCGACTATCTACTCATCTTTGAGAAGCACACCTCTAAAGCAAATACAAATATCATCGAATAAAAGCTGCAAATAAAGTGAAAGCACTCCCCTATAAAAAACATTTTAGAACGGAACAATCTTATCCCACGAGTTAAAGGAACGAAAACTTTGAAAAGTTGAGTTAGCCAATTTCTGTAAAATGTTCTTTATGGCTTGAAATTAGTTGGGATTGCATACATCGGGGTGAATTGAACGTTGGTTTCAACAGTTTCTTGTTGTTGTTAATGCTGGAACTATTCATTGCACTTTTCTGTCAGAACAGATGAAAGTTTTCTGCTGAGACTAAAAAGAAGTCCCTTGCACCAAAAACACAAATAAAACAGAACAATTTGGCATTGAGCGAGAATACAAAGAAGCATCCACAGACTTCTACACGCAACGAGACACACAATGTAAGTAAATCACCCAGCAAGTTTGTTTGACCGTGGCTAAACTGTCGGAAGATCTTGTTCATTTGAAAAGAAGCTGAGAATCGACTGTCAACATGGGAACCATCATTACAACACGAGACTCGAGTGGCAACACCGAATTGTCTGTTGGTCAAAGTCACACTCACTCCGTGGACATTGACGTCAGTCTCAACATTGAACCCAACACAGAACATCCGAAACGTAAGTTCATTTACTTTTCCTCATTTTTATTTGCTCCCACACACCAATTTACAATAAGGCCAGTCACTCACCCACCGTTTCCATTGTCTTCACTGTAATCATCTCACCACTGCTCCTGTCTGCCCTGTCGGAGCAATACAACTTCTTCACAATCTGACTCTGGTTTTTTCCATTCACCAGAATTCATCATTGTCATTTCTATGCCTCTCTCCGTGTGCAATTTGCGTTTAACTGGCTTTTTTTAGATTTGCGAATCCAAATAACTGTAAGTGTTATTTGTATTTTTCAAAGGAAAGATATACATTAACTAAACAGAGATGTATCTGTTTGTATGTGGGCACATAATAAAATAGACGATGCAAGGAAAAGACAGAAAGAGAGAGAGAGCTGTCAACTGACGAAATGTACAAGAACAGAACAGGCAAGGGGTCAAACAAGTTCAGTCGTAATGTCCCATCCAGCTCCATCAAATGCTGCCGTAGCATTCACTTGGCAAACATTTTCACTGTGGAATTGACTGGAACAATTCCATTGCATTATTCGGGCTATAAGGCATTATGGGCTGCACACAGACATGGCCATATCAGTACAAATTGTAATAACATATCGAAACGGGTAACTTTCTTTCATGGAAGTCACTTTAGCTGTGCTTATGCAGTTCACATGTGTGTTTTCAGCTATTCCATTGCACCATTATAATCGTGAGAGTCTAGTTTCACATTATTATGTGTTTTTCTGTGTCCTTGCTGCCGAAGCAAATAAGAGAGCTGTCTGGATTTATATTCGACAGTGTGCATATCATTAACTGCTCTGCCTTTCTCTCTTTATTCTTTTTCTGTGCATGACTTTCTCCTCGTGTAATTACGTTGCCCCAGTCCTAGTAGTCCTAAAGGAAACAGATAGCTTCGGTTTCATATACGGAAAACTACAACTCTTAAAATAAATTGGATCTGAGCCCTGCTCTTTTAGCCACTGCTCTCCTCGCTCCATTATTTTATTTACAGTGTGATCGACTGCGTACAAATTACACACGCAACGCTAAAGCATATACCTTTGTAATTGGAGGCGTACTGGGAAGGGTCAGCATCCTTCGCCCACAGTAACGCAAATACACATCTAAAGATAGTCCGTTGCACAGGGTGTCTTGTTTGCAGTGCTCACCAGTAAATTCAGTTAAAAGTTGTTAAATAATCGATAATCATGATATACTTCTTCTGAATAGTTCAAGCTATCTTCTCAGTTATTAAGTATCGGCGATACTTTATGGGAATGGTAAAGCTAGGAATCGCATTTGCTCTTTAGGCTTGCACTACGGGTTTGCTTTGATAATCAATGGTTTAAAATGTTAGATACAAGTGATCAACTTTTATTTCAATGCAAAGTAAAGGGGTAAATGGAAATCGAACTTTTACAGTGAGGCATTGAAATTCAATAAAAACCCGTATCTAGTGTCTCGGCCTGCTCCATCCGTTTTTTTCATTTTTCATCGCCATCATGACTGACAGACATTGAATTCATGCCACGTGGACAATTACTTTTAATTTTATGATTGGACGCTCCCACCAAATAGATCCAGTGAGCATCTTAATATTGAATTACGAATTTTCAATTTTTAACGGTCCAATTCAATAGATCAATTCTAAAATGCCGAAGAACTGTTTCAGGAGTTCTGCAAATCAGAGTATTATGTTTAATAAAAAATAGTTTTTTTATGCAACTTGATATTATAAAAGTTTTCTGTTCCGTACGTGATCAAAATGTTTGTATATAATTTATACTTGAACACCCTGTGCATGTGCTTTCTTTCACATTAACTAATTTATCAAGTTTCAAACTGGATTAGGTAATATGCATTGACAGACTAAAAGAAAAGTCTCATTTCATTTATACGTTTTTAGTTTGCACTTCTATTTTATCTGACTTTCTTTCGAAAGACGTTCGTAATATTACAGTTACAGCAGAGAGGTACGCACACACTTAAGACACTGCGAGAGTATGTTTATTTATTTAAACTGGTCTCTTCAGACTGCATTAAACATTATTACTGTTACACTCTGCAAACGTACATTAAACATAGAAGGAAAAGTATACATACTACGTCTTGACAAAAAAGTATGTTGCCCCCGAAAAACATTTAATAGCATCATAATGTTATGTAGATTGATTCGGATAAATATTCAATTTGAAGGGCATTGAAAATATTTGCGATAGTAATAAAAATAATCCTCCCTCTGGCTTTTAAGCAGGTAAGTTATCCCTCTCTAAATGTTTCCATGAGAATTTCATTCACGTAGCTAGGAACAAAAACATTTACCTTCCAACATACATATTGAATAAGAATTCTTTTCAAGATTACAGAACAGAAACGTCAATAACAGTTGTATGAAGAAACAGAATACAAACGTTTTGTATTTTATCTTTCGTTTTTTTATCTTTTATAGTTTTAAACTTCCATATGCCTTTATTCTGCAATCGCAATAAAAAATTAACCAAGTAGCAATTACTATATAACCAAATACATTTTATCACTTGCTCAAAGACCATAATTTGAGCATAAAACAGAAAATAAATGTAATAACAATAAGAATGAATCTCTTATTAAATCATGTAGGATTAGGATAAATAAAACATTGGAAGATTATGTTGTCTTTATGCGATTCTATCCCTCAATATTTACTCAAGATTATAATATTTGAATATGATACAATGAGAGGGGCTGTCTCAAAAGGAGGAAGACTTTCAACTATTTCTATTTGCAATAATATTCTGCTGGTGTATCTTTATGCATTTGTAAATTACGCAGTAGATTTATACGGATGAGGTTGGAGTTTGTGGTTTTCATGTAATGAATCGGAAAACCAATAAAATTTCAATGGTATTCCTAACAGTCCTTTGAAAAGCCGCTGTATAAAGTCGCTTGTATATGAACCGCTGTCCTTTTATTACTATTTTACTATCCCAAACTAGAGAGATGAGACTACGTGACACAAACGTAGGGGTATAATGTGTAGAATGAAACTGCACAAATAATATTATGTGCACACATGTAAACAACATTTAGAGAAATCACTCACATTTCTACTCAATCATCTACACAAACCCGAAGCTCTACAAATTCGGTTTGCGAGTAATTATGCGTCTTTAGTAATAAGTACGCTATAAATTGTTCGTATGCACATTTCGGTTAATGTTATACAGCCAACCGTAAAATTGTTAGTACAATGGCATGTTTCCGTGCAATTACATAATGTAATTCGAAGCGGGGTGTAATGAAACTGTCCAAGATGTAACAATAGTCACATCCCAGCAGGTATTAATACATATGTTAGAAATATAATACGTTCTTTTGAAACCTGTCTGGCTCTACAGAGGAAAGTAGAGGAAGTCAACAAAAGTAAGTTCTCTTTTGATGCATACCTATTCTAATTAGTTCCTGGGACGTAATTCCACTTACTTATTGCATCTGGCTGCGGAAGCCAACCGTTTTAATTACAATTCCTGGCTGGCTTCAGTGGGATAGTTAAAATGTATCTATGACCGTTGGGTACTTAGCTTACTACTTTGCGAAATCCGCAGTCATGAATGTGGATTTTCAAATTCATCAAATCCTTCAAATCTAAACGGTAAATATCCAGAATCTAATCAATCTCCGTCCTGGCATGAAAGTAGCTCTTAGGGTTTCATTTTCTAGGGAGCTTTTCGTACTTCTTGGATTAATTTAGGTAAGTAGTAGAGGTTGATGAAGAGTTAATTGTGAAGGTGAAATGATTAGGTGTGTTTAATATCTCTGGGTTACTAAAGTAGCCTCCCTTGCAAAATACTTATTACATTCATATCATTCTACGTGTTTAGAACATAGCTTACATTATTTATACAGGTTTTGCAATATTTGGCAGAGAAAGAGTTCTACAGTGTAACTGTATACAGTACGAATTTATTTTACTACAAGGCATACTGTGAAAGCATTGATCATTGAGCAGTCCGGAAAATGTTAGACAGAAAAGAGTGAGTCGGGACTCGGGGGCCCGGCGACATACAATCGGATGACAAAGGACTAGAACACGGCGAGATGTGATCATTTCCTGCCTGTCATTTAAGTAATTCTGTCCTGTGGTGCTCTCAATTCTGTGCCATGTTCTCTAACGCAACGCAATGCAATAATGAAAGGGAAAACAATGTTATGTGGAGTAGTTCCAAGCGTGCCCTTCCGTACACAGAATATTAACTCTTTCATTGCCTCACTTTCCTTCCTCTGCCCAACTATTGTCTATTACACACTAGAATATTCTATGTGATACGTCTCACTGTCTCTTTCAGTTCGCTTCCAGAAAGAGTGTGTAAGCATAGCTGTGTAAGTACTATACTTATATTTTATTGCACACACAGTAGCAATGCAACGTACGTATCTGTAACATACAACTTAGTTCGGAGAAAGAATCTTACGTACGTAGAGAGATTTACAATGGAAACCCACACACAGAGAAAGACTTTGCATTCTCTGCTAAATTCAAAACTTATCCATCTTAAACCGTATCAACCTGTAACATTTTCTATACAGGAATGCTTTCATGTGTGATGTCTTAGTGTAATCCAGAATTAAATGTTATAGTACCTTTGTGTTGATATTATACCATATTTTGCCTTAACTTTCGAATATGAACATTGCAATATAAATGATCAAAGGCTTTTGTTTGACTTCATTATTTATAAGTCTGCTTATAATTCCATTCCTAGTAGTTAACATGTAGTTACATTTGTAAACTGTACAGGGCTAAATTATTTACACCATACCACAGAAATTTCCAATAGTGTTATTATTAGGTAGGTATGTTGTAGTTTACGCCAAGCCAATGTTTTGCACAATGTGGGGTGGGGGGGGGGGG
>JABASD010004355.1:0-15817 GCA_019776165.1 Pogonognathellus flavescens
TCTGGGTTTTGGGTTGGGTTGGGTCGGGCTCTTAATGGGTCGAAATTGGGTTGGGTTGGAAAAAGCCAACCCAATCCGGCCTCTAGTACTCAAGTAAATTCAATTACATTTAAATTATGAAAACGTGCCACCTCTCTAGACTGAATAGTACAGATGGTTACATTATGCTGTCTGAAATGTAACCTTATACAATACTGCACTACAGTATATTATATTGTAAAAAATACATTCTTCTGCTTCATTCGCGTCCTCTTTATTCCATCATTGCTTTCAAGTTTGCATAATATGTTTTAAAAACCCACATGCATGGTTTGGTACAGAGTATGAGTTTAAGACAAACCTTTCCATACATGATGGAAAGGTAAAATAATAGAAAACGCGTGTATGTCCTGTTAAAGAGATAAGTTTTACACAATTTATGATGCATACAAAAATATGTTGAAACTAACTCTTTATTGTTAAAGTTAGCGAGGCAGAAGATAAAAAGCATAAACGAAATAACGGAAAGATGAGCAACAACCAACTGAGAATAAGACAAGTTAATATAATTAAAAAAGACGTTCCTCGTGTATTAGCCATACGTGTATTATAGTATGTGGCTACCATATGAAAGCAAGAAAAATGTAACGTAACAATATGTATGTCTCAATACGTGTATTGTGTTTAGAGTACTAGTACATAGAAGAGTTTTTACAATTAGTTCTTGCATATTAGAATATTATTCTTATCTTACAATGCATAGCATGCACAATTGCATTAATTCGTCCGTAATGAATTCTTTCAGTAAACGATCAGAGAAGGAATGAGTTGAAGGAATCTGGCTTTGAGCTTTTAAATGAAAATTCTGTCAATTAGAAGATATTTACATACTATTAGCAATAATGAAAAGCTAAAATAAGTCTATCCCATAATCAAATCAGAATACATTAAAATTCCTGCCTTGCATTTCATCTGAACTGAAAAGCATATGATATGTAAATTGGTTAGTTCAGACATAAATGTACTCTGTTTTGCATCTACCATAAAATTAGACCAAGGTTTCAAGTTAATTCTCAATTAGCCTTAAGCTGTAAAAGGAGCCACAATCAGTTGTTTTTATTATATCAATTATTATTACTTATATTCTATATAATGTAACTATTCATGTTTCTCACTTGCCTCTGTCTGCACTACTACTGTCTACTTCACTTACACTCTATGCGATGCTCGACTCACAGAGTTTGTTAATTCCGTCCCACAATTCCAAACAACAATTCCTCTTTTGCCTACCAACAATTTTATTCTAAACAAACTAAAATCGTATGCAAATTTTCAAATTAACTGTACGGGAATGCAGCCGTAGTTCTACCTCAAGTTCTGAGAGTGACCAATTATTAACAAACTTGAGTAGCACATACACAACACGTATCACATGGACTGAGAAAATAAGCAAAATCAAAACAGTGGATGTAACAGCAAAGCAGACAGGAGCATGAAGAAAAAGTATAGAAGCACACAGGGAAAAAGATAGCACACTATTAAATATACAAAGGCAAAAATCCATCTCTGCACAATATAATCAGCACTTGCACATAAAGTTTTACTGGCTAAACTAGAGACATGCTTGCTACTTGAAAATCTTTACAAGAGAATTTTTACAAACGAAACGTAACTCAGAACGAGCATACCTTTTAGAACTTTATATTGTTGACCAGACAGCCTACCTATCTATAAAGCAATTCTTCATGGACTACAATAGTACACAAAGGAAGCGGGTTCACTCAATACACAGAGTCGTATGTCAGGCTAATGAGTTATTGTACAAATAGGCTGGATGGCCTGGCTATAGTGGTAGTCTGTGAGAGAGTGAAGCTGTACTAATGCAGAGCAGGGCACAGACAGAAGAACTCCCATTGCATCGCATTACGTTACTATATACTTACTATTACTGCACAGAGAACAGCCAAAACTTTGCCTCAGGGACATTTTCGCATGTTCAGTTTTTCTTGTCTAAAGCACACACAGACACTACAGCCTTTCAAGCTCCCAAGTCTCAGGCATGTTTCGTTACATTATTTATATATTTATTATCATCGGCATAATACAGGCATTATGAATTCGAGAAAGTCTTCTGCCATAAATTATGCATCTGCGGATAATGTATTGTTGCATTACATTAGTATATACCACATACTTGAGAATTGCTTAATACCATATGACTGCACATATATATCCGTATAGAGACAGATTATAGTAGAAGCATTCTAGAAAGGAATGTTCTCTGTGCACATTGCATTTTACTTTACTTACTTACAAATACTACGTACACATATTCAGATATTTTCCTTATTTATTACAGTACAATACAATATACATGTCTTAAAGTATACTACTACTACTTCTGTACCATCAATAAGCATATGTACTTGTCTGAATAAGTAGCATACATACTAGCAATACATATGTGACGGATAATGATAGTGTGTTAGGAACTAAACGTGTACTAACAAATATAAGTAGTAACTATCGCACAGTGTGATATAAATATAAGTTAAATCACTACAAGATCTTCTGCTTACGAGAGACGATCCCAAGATCAGACTCGCCAATGATGTAAATGTAAGTTTTACCAAACAACAAATATTGCATGCTCAATATATTCAATCGTTGCTAATTCTCAACTCTCATGCCCACCAGCAGGAAACGTCTGCTACACAACTCACTAACATTTGTTACTTTGATATTTATACTAGGCATTCATTATGTACATGCAAAACACACCAACAGACGCTCAGTACTCGTGAAAACCAACAAGAAATTAAAGAAATCTATTACAAATTGCATAATTTAACTTGGTTATCCAGATAGAAGATTTACTCTGTTGTTCAGCCTTTGAGAATGAGAAATTTACCGTCTCGTTCCGATGGTCTGCTACGATTGTCCCGAGCCAAAATCATTATATCACGTCGTAACCAATCCATCAAAAAACATTTCCACTTTTCTTTGTGCCTCTCTATTTCCACAACAATAACAATAACATTGGCTGAAGTAGAAAGTTTCTATAATGCATTCATGTCAATTTATGACATACGAACCAACGTACAGTAGCAATAATACATTGAGATTTATGGAAAAGTAATAGCTACGCTAAACAAATATCAATTGATGCTTTACGTTTGTACTTTTATACCTACTAACGATTTCATGACTTTTGGTTTGTGTTTTGTGTCCGACTCACTATAATAACTGCCACTATAACTACATGACACACATCAATTTCAGTTTTCTAAGAAATACTTAGAAGGAAAGGATGCAAAAATCACATTTCTGCACACTGCTTTCAGTTACGTACGTGTTCTTTTGTGTTGCTACTCCTTTAAGCTTAGTCATTCAAAGGAAATGAGAAAATTTATTCAGACATTGTGTGCACATTTTATTCATTCGTCAACCATTGCTATATTGCACAATGCTAGAAACATATTTGTATAGTATTGTAACGTCAGGCTTACAATTACTCACAAATCTACGCTTACCTTAATGTAGCTAAATATTATACTCGTCAGAGAGAAAGATACGATTCTACCAAATTGTCACCAGAAGTTTCTGAAACCATTGTCAACCTTTAGAATTCGAGTATAAAGTAAATTATAAATACCTACATTGACAACAAGACCACCGGCAAACTCACGTTTTCACATCACTAAAGTTGGCACATTTACAAAAATCATAAGTACACCATTCGTCTCAAAATAAGTCTATTAAATATAAGCATGATAAAATAGTGTTCATGTATACAGGTTGAAAAGAGTACAGAAGACAATAAATATCTGTACTTATAAAGCCACAGTAATTCGTAAAGTACCCTTGCACCTTGCAAATGGTGAAGTTCGTAAATATTGTAGATGCACATTAAACTACATATGAAGGGAAGTTTAAAAAATTGTGCTGATGTCAGTCTTTTGGTGTTACTCCGCTATTTTTGTCTGATATCGTAACACGATCTATGTAGTTCAACATGGAAATACACAGACAGTTATATAGGAGAGAGAAACTGTTTAAATGTGCAATAATACTGCACCTATACATAAGAATATCACGTAAGTCGGAAGACGGTGGAAGAACATCAAGTAGCTAGAGTGAAATGGCAGGTTAGTCTAGGACTCTTGGGCGAGTCAGCGGGAAGACTATGTATGGCTATGGAGACCCGAAATGGATTTTGACATGTGGCGAAAAGCTTTTTCTCCATTTCATTTCGGAGAACAAAGTCTTGGGCAAAGTGGAGGAGTAAGTATATAAAATTGTAGGAGCACTGGCGGTGAATTCAGTGGCAAGTTGGTATTAGGACAAACAGTAATGGTAAAGTATGGTAGGTAGTTGCACTACAATATAAAATATGTACACCGCGTTGAAACAGAGATATAACGAGAACAAAGTAAGAACCCCCTTTCTTATTTCCCCTAAAAACATTTCGTGCTGAAGATTTCTCTAGAGACCTATATTTCCATATATTGAACCAAGTCTACTGCTTAGGCTGCCTCATCATAATAGACTCCCCTCTCTTCTCTCTACCACACTGCTGTGTTAGCCCTACAGAAAAACCAAGTAGCCCTTGCTTTATGCAATGAGAGTAACCCAAGATAGCTCTCTTCTGGAATCATCATCCTCTTCACTCTTCTTAACCAACTTGTGGATGCACATGAACACGTACAACTTCAATTTATATCACATTTGCGACATTTACTATTCCATTCCGTGAAAAAGTTATGAGTCAACTCTGCCAATTTCCCCCCGAAGCAATTTCATCCTTTTATTACTATTAACGACTCTGTTCATTCCATACCACATAGAAATTTGCATTGGTCAAAGTTTATTATTTTAAAGTAACTATGTAGACATAGACACGTGCAGTTTTCTCAACTTCCATTGTTATGAATGTAATTCAATTTTTTCATTCTCTGCAGCACTCTATGGCATATCACAACAAAATAATTAGCAATTAACGCAACTGTTGCATAAACTATACCATATTAGCAAGCAAAGAGTAATAAAGCAAGGGAAACGAGTAACGAGTATGAATCAAACAAGGCGAGGCTGTTTTGCAACCTCCAATTTATTAATGCCAAAATCTTGTTGGGCTACTGCTCCAAGATACTTTGCACAAATACATTCATACACATACATCATTCCTACGTACAAGTAAGTATCTGCATATAACTGCTACTTTAACAGACCCGATTAAATACAGCAAACAATGTCCTCGTCAAAGACCAGCTACTATATGTCTGAAAGAAAAAGTTGCATCTTTGCCCTATATTGCAGTGCATATTTATTTATACTACCCTTACAAAACTTTGCACTCATGTGACAGTTCGTTGCATGTCATGATAACTCACTTGAATAACTCCTACTCAACATTATAGCCTTTAGCCTACACAAGAAATACAGTCTTCCTGAATCCACACTTTTAAGAGTATGTCAAAACCTACTTCGGAAACACGTACACAAATTCGGTACTTCTTATACTAGATATAACTCCTTTTTTGGAATGTTAAACGATATTACTATTTCTCAAGTTCCATTCGTAAGTTCTAATATTACTTCTGAAAGTAAAAATATGTACATACCAAGGAAAAACTAATATAAACACACATAGTTTGACAGGACATCTCAGTTCAACTCACCCTGGTGGAAGAATAAACTCCTTTGATCATCCTGTATTGATTTTGTAATAAAATATGATATGAGATATCCAACACACTTGAACAGACAGAGTGATCCCAGTTTTTGCATATCACATTCATTTACATACGTTCCCTTGCATTTGCCTATGCCTATTTCATTCAACTGGGGAAACAGTTTTTATCTCTTTCGCTTACGTTAAGTTCCGACCTCGTGTATCAAGATGATATTCAGAAGCATGCTAGATATTTCAGAACTGTAAAGAAGAACCTAACTCAATAGAAAAATCCAATGCGGAAATCCTCCTATACTTTTCAATTTTTGCGTTTTTACTGTATTGCGTGTTCAAAACAGAAAAAGGTAAGACAAAGTCTCGGTCTTTCACGTATCATCTCCTACCGTATTACATCGTAACATCAAGAAGGCTATGCATATTTTACAAGATCATCCTCGAAGAAGACTCAACATTTTCTACGCAACCAGTTGTGTTCATTTGCTCACAAAACACGAAAGCCAGTCAAAATACAGTACAACGTTAGAAGAAGAAGTAATGCATCTCAATACAAACCTTTCTCATCCATCATATATAAGATGTGATATCCCTCAGAAAATAATACGACCTAAAAAATTCTCCCGGAATCGATTGAACCTGCATCAGAAATTACATTTTGCCAATAATGCTCCAAGGCAAACACATTTCATCAATGCAAAAACTGGTAGGCGAAACGTAATATGCTGACAAGACGGGTGCGTCGTAAACATAGTACCTTCATTTCATGCTGTGGAGGAGTGAATCCATCTCTGAAGTAACATCGTTATTCTTGGAAAGAGGATTGCGATGAAGCTTAGCTCTTGCGAATTACCATTCAACAGACTGGCAAATTCTCTCATTTTCTCTGCACTTATCAAGTATGCATTCTTAATTAAAAACCTGATTAAAAATCAACTTCCAATAAAACAAAAACCACTAGAACGCTGAGTCAAGTTGTACATTAGTAATGCTAATAAATGCAGGTTTGCCTTGCAAACGGAAAAGATTACCAGTCTTTGATTGTCTTACTTTCGTACATGGAAGAAGATGAGGCAGTTAACTTGAAATGAACAAACATAACTACTTCAGAGAGACAACTTGGCTCTATCTTTTTTCTATGTAGGTAAACGTAAACCCACTACATTAATAATTAATATTAAAGACAATTTACATTGTCCTACAATTTGCTATCTTTAGCATGACTAAACAGCTTTGGAGGCGTGTGTAGAGGTTGCTTACATACAAATACGATACTAAAGTGTATAAAAGGCAGCATATACCGTATAGCTTGAAAGAAGAAGTCATTATGATTTCCATTGGTTATTCTAATCGTGTACGAACCTTACATTACACAAGTTACCGCACCTCCGTAAGTATACTATTTCTTCGTTCTCTCTATTTCAGCCCTTCAATAAAATGAAATGTATTAACAGTCTTCCCCATTTCCATTTATTTCTATTATTCTCACATCTCCACTTGAACTCTTCTTTTTCACTTTCTGTTCTATATGCATTATACTCAGGAATAACAATACGTACAACCCTTCTTACAAATGGTAAATAGTAAGTATACGCTATATACTAGTAGTATTAGGTAGACTTGAAGACTGAAAATAGTAGCTCCCTGTACACAAATTGTATGCACTTAAGTGGTATTGTATGTTTCTGAGTCACTCATTCAGTCAAGTCGAAAGCAAGTCCTTCGCAGTATGAAAAGAAAAAAGTGGCTGAAAATTTTCTCCAGTCTACATCATAAATTTCTGTATCATCTTAAGAAAATCATTAGAAAAATCCATGTAGACCCCTGCAGGGAGAAGCCAGCCGCAGGTTCAAGTGGAGTAAGATGATGAATGCAATTGCTAAAAACAAATATCTCGTACAGACTCACTCGTGTGTTGTTTCTCTCTCTCTCTCTCTCTGCTCATATGACTGCATGACTATCACATATTATATACAGTTAATATAAAACACACATGTAAGAAAACACATTACGAACAGAATTCTAGATGGTATATATATTTACTTGGTTCTTTCATTTCATTCCGGTTTAGAAACTCTTTTATTCTTGTAAGTCGTTTGACTCGAATGGAGTGTTATACAGGCAATGGCAATGGTGTGTGGTGTGCATGTATCTGTGTGGAGTTTCTTTCGTGTTAACTCGTTTCTTTCTCTTAAGTTTCTCCATTCAGAGTCCTATTGTTTGTTTCTATCGCTCCCTCCCTATGTATACACGAATAACTAAAATAAAATAAGATCCTATGGCACACAATAATCCTAGTGCTTGTTTTATGGTTTAGTATACGTACTGCAGTGCAGGCTCTTATCCATACCACTCTGAAAATGTAGGTTCGAGATGACCCATGGAGATTTCTATGTCTCTCCATCCAACTCATTTCAACTTCTTGTCCATTTAACCAACTCATCCGTACATTCACAAAACAAAATCATTGAAGATAAGTACAAGCTCAACCATAATAATAGTAGGTTCGCAGACGACTGTGTCGGGTCAAGTGAAAGTAAATAATTTGTAATAGCAGCTATGTGTATTGTACAACATGGAAGGGGATAGAAAATTATTATAATAAATTCACTGCAGCACACACACCCGTCCCTTACGTCCATTTGCATTGGTAATCAGACTCAAATGAGTAAATAAATCCTTCACGTAAAAAAATTGTCTTCAACTTTGTTTACTCTTCTTAACAAGATTCCGTAACACGATTTCAAACTCTTTAACATCCATTCACACACACATACACTTTAGTACACATGCACATATTAAACCACTATAACCTATATTAGTATCTAAAGTATCTATCAAGGGAAACAAGAATAAACACTTACATTGAATTTTTCAAATGACTGCTTTCCGACCTAGTTTTAATTTGGGGAACTGGTATTAGAAGAATTCTTTATGGGTGAGCGGCAAATTGTTTCCAGTTTCCTGTAACAAAAAATACAAAAATTATACACATTTAATAATTACATACAACGGATATGACTATTTCTATAAGCATGTTACATAATTCATAAACTTATAAATTCAATTTTAACGTAGTAACTAAGAACAAGCTAAGTCGGTGCATGTACTGTACCTATTATAAACTCTTTCCGTATATTTTGAGCATTACATTTACCCTTAAATGTGATAATAGTAAATGATTGTGTGAAAAATTCAAAAAACTATTCATATAATTTACATTTCATAGAAATGCAAGAAGATTAACAAGAATGACAGAAGCAAAGACCATAGCGGAAATGATCATTTTACGTTCAGAGGTAGACTTCATGGTTTATGGTGAAAACAAATATGAGACACTCTGCGACAGAATTAGAGGACAGGAGATGAGAGGTAAATAAATTATATACAGGCCGGAATTTAATCATGATTGTCCCAAAACGCACACACCGGCTCGTCAGAACAGAAATGTCTGTTAATTATGAATACAACACGATGCTGCATCTTGGTATTCACAAATGACAGTAAGGGAACTACAATTAATGTAATGAAGCAAACATTTAATCTTCTCTTGTGTATATACAACTGGCTGTATGTGTAGATCATTCAAACAACATAATGTATAGCAATTACATTGCCTATGCACATACCAATCCTCTTCCCTGTAGTGTCTTTGCAGCTTTTTCAGTAAATTATTTTCCGATTACATTTTATGAAAATTAATTGCCACACGTGGCCATGAAGAACATTTATTTCACATTTAAAGGTCTTCAAATATCAATCTTGTTGCAAATCCAAAGTACGAATCAAATTTTTCAACTTCAATCCACAGATAATCAAAAACCGGTACTAAACAGCATGCATGTGCAACATTTTTGCAACTATGGTTCATCACAGAACAACAGTTGAAAAATGCTGAAACATTCATTGTCAGAAGGTAAAGCATAGGTCATACCCACCATGCTCATTCCATTCCTTAAGGAGCCAGACGAGTAATCTTGTCTCACAATTTAAAAGTCAAGTCAAGGCTAGCCTCACCACCACCACCATCACCATACCAGTGTAAAGCAATGCAATAATGTTATGATTCTTTTCTGCTACCAAAGTTAACACACTACACTCAAGTAAAACTATTCCATTGCAACTTGCAACCTCACACTCACAGCATGTATAGATTGTAGTCAAATCCTACGTTATTGGATTGTTCTCTTTTCCTACATACATAACATTACAGATACACACGTAGCAGCATAATATATGTATGCATGTACCTTTCTGTATTATGTGGAATTACCTCAATAATACAATACGCTCTCGCTCTAGTATAGCAATAATAATAAAAGAAGCTTTAATGAGTCTAGCTACGATTCACCATAGAAAAGTAGAGTTGAGTTAGCGTATTACAACAACCACATAGAAATTGCATTGGTATTAGTAAGCACAGACATATAAAACACAACCACATCAGCTATAGCACATGCACAGTTTGTGCATTTCTACAACCGAGTAAATCCATCTCGTCTGCAAAGAGTAGGAGAATATAAGTACTAGTATAGCCCTATGCAACCTAGAAAAAGAAAAAGCACACAGAAACCCCTACCACATAGAGAATACATAATCGCGACTACTACGACATTATATACATATACCTAACAGAAACTGAAGCTGTAGTTAACATGTATTGGCAGCAGAGCAGTAGTGCAGTGTATGTAAAGCTTTCGAAAGTGATTTCTTTTACTGTACTTTAGCTGAGAGTTCAGCTTAGCTGTTACAATATGTCTGAATTGTAACATCAAGCTTTGTGAACCAGAATTTTCTAAAGGTTCGTAGAGTGGTGGAAAGACTACATTATAATCTACCTTTTACTGTGGTGCAATAGTGTATGTGGTATACACAGAAAAGTAAATAATAATATGTGAATAGTAAAAGTATAAACTAACTGCATACAAGAGGCTCGTTACTAGTAGAACGTCCGTTTATTTGAAAGCACATCAAAAGCAAAAGCAAAGTGTAAAACTCTTCTGCATTACCCAACTCACAAAGTTTGTTATTCTTACATAATGCATAGTATCTATATTCGTGGCATTCGTCTCGAGGCTCTCTTCTAGCCGTCGTCGCAGTTAACAAAAAATCGTTATTGTACTTTTATCCTGTCTCGGGGTTTTGAAAAGTATGAACTTTTTGCGCAATTTCTTTCTTATTGTGTATTGCCCACTACTGAATGTAGCAAAAATATATTTGGCAGCTGTAGGCTGTAGTTACCTAGATGCAAAGCTCGTAAGAATGTAATACTAAGTAAGTCCGAATGTATTATAATGCACTACAAAATCTTCAAACTATTTCTAAGAAAACTTGGCTAACACAAAGCTAGTAGTAGCTCCGTTCCTAATCAGTGAGCCAAATTTTTAGTTAAGTCTTTACAGCAACTTGTGGCAAACCATGGGTTACTTTTACTATTACTACTCTCCAACTTTTCATGAATGCCACAAGGAAACTGAATGAATGCATCATATTGTGTATTACTCTTAAGGAACAAAATGACACAAATAGATTTTTACGATGAATTCGCGAATTCTATTCATTTGTACTATGCCTCCCATTGATATTACTTACGAACAAAGCTACGAAACGCAGCTAATTCGGGTTGAGCTTATTATAACAGCATTCATATTCCCTGTAATTATGAAAAGATACTTGCAAGAACCATGAATTGAGTTTATTAGCACATTTACTACCAGAAAGGGAATTTCCTTACATATTTAAACTAGCTATTCAGTACTTGTACAAATTACAGAATGAAGTTGCTCATCCACATCCTGTCGAAATCATTTTGTGGAAATGCACACAAACAATACCCGAGGGATTTACGCAAAATCTAAAAGAAAAATGCACTTCAAGGTTTAGTAAGAAGTAGGTACCGTATGAGCCCTAAAATCTTTTGCTCCAACTACATACAACCAGCTAAAGTTTAAATGAGTACTAGAAAAGTTGAAACCCATAGCCCTTACTGTAGTCGTGCAGGAAAACCAAGGAAGAATCGTGTCACCACGAAACAGTAGAAACTCCGCAGGAGCCACGAAGGATCCATAATATGAATAGAAGGCAAAGCGGCTTGTGTTGCAAGTAATGAACAACGCAAAAGAAAGCCACAACAAGCAAAATCGACAGTAGGGAAAATGGAAACCAACAAGGACTCGTCCTTTCTCTACTGGCGATGCATCTGCAGTATCTCTCTAACCGAACATTTCTCAACCGAAGTGAATTCTTCAAGCAAAAGGGTGAATGACAATGACAACTCTTCACAAAGCTTCAAGTGTCTTCTTCTCCTCTTCAAAAGCATGTCTGGCAAGACAAAATCGAGTCAAATACGCATATCGTATAGATTTTGAAGCATATCCCTGTATACATAACCCAATCCGTCAAAACACAGGATAGTGCTAGATTTCCCCGATAAATCCGGAAAGGAAAGTTAGCAAAACTTGTTCAAGACTTTGGTGAGACAGCTAAGTTGCTGGCTGAACAGAACCGAATACTTATACGCGACCAAATCGAACCAAACCGCAAAGAACATGGTTTGTACAATTACACAAACTTTGTCCAGAATCCAGAACGACAACGAAAACAGAACTGGATATTGTTACACTGACGAATAAACATTGTAACGGAAATCCAGAATGGAGTCCTTTGGAGAATTGTGATTCAACTAACAATAAGTAAGAAACGTCCCATTAGACGGGCGAGCGCGAGTGTATTAAATGTAGATTTAAATTAGAGCCTTTCCAGCATAATATAGTTATAGTTGAGCAAAGGAAATCCGCAGATATCTCCTATACTCAGCTCAAGGCTCTAATTACTATACATATACTTTATCACTAATTGTAGTTCGGAATTCAAAACAGAAAATTACACGCTGTCTCCTTACATTGTTCCTCCTATGATTCTACAACTCTACAACTATACTACCAGACTGCCAGACTACCAACTTACATTGGGTAAATTCTATCCTGTCATCATCACAAGTTTTCCCTATCTGCTTCTCACTACATAGTTTCATTTAGTTTCATCATTAATTTCTTTGGGTTAACTAAGGCAATTTTAGAGTTTACTTAGCACAAACGCTTTCCTTTTGTAAGAAAGATTCCGAAGATGACAGGACAAAGCTAAATATGAGCGGAAATGCTACACGGGAAGAAGCATGTCAGCATCCGTATCGTATTCACACTAATAAGAACTTGTACAAAAGGAATGTTACGAACATACTCAACTATTAATACATTAAAATATATTAGACACACGATTCTAAAAATACATATACAATTAATGGTAGAAGCAACTTACATTTAGTACTGTAGTGCTCACAATGAGTTGAATGAAATGAAGTAACCGCTTATTAACTCATCAGACATGCGACCCTAATTTAAGCATCTAGGTCAGCAATTATAATAACGGTACAGCTTTACTTACTTAGAAACGTTTCTTTCTTGGTTTATGAATTACTACTGCTCAATTAGACAAAATGAAATAGCATGACAAGTTCTAATGTATTTTGGCTTCCCCTGCTAAATACTGATAGAAAACAAAAGGAGATAAAAATTATATCCTTTAACTTACACACAGGTACATGCAAATGCTTATTAACGCTCAACTGAAAGGTATTAATCGAATAACAGGGATTCTCGATGTTTTAATTGCTTATTAACTACAGAATATGCATATGCTAGGTCTATAGCATTAACAGCAACATCTGCTTAATAAATGTTAATACCAGAAAATGCAACAATGTTCTTAAATCCGATAGCTTCCAAAATGCCTCTATGATCCAATTTTTATTATAAAAATGAGCCTCGTTGAATCGAAGGATATAAGAGCGTTCTAATAAGCCTTCATAAAAATGCCAAATAACTTAAATATAGAACTAATTTATTTAATCTTCAAAAATACAAACTATAGATTACTGATTTTTAGCATATCTTTTAACCTCGTTATTAACGTCGTATAAGAGTACAAGGATAATTGTGCTTCGTCATATTACACGTTGTTACCCACAAAACTGAATACCACTTCATGAAGTTTGTATTACTGGTTAAGAGATTGATTTCATCCTCATACATAAGCAAATCATAAAGAGTTCGATGGCACCAACAAAAACGTTAACGAAAACGCGTAAGGGAGAACCCAGGTAACTACCTAGGTTTACCAAATTCAAGATATAAACCAGAAGGAAACAGACCGGCGAAACAACCAGAAGTACCATACATAAAGGCCTTTGATAGCCAATTATCTCTTCTTTTTGTAACTTTGGAATTTTGACCCTTTCGATATCCGAGGTTAAGAAGGGTAGAAGTAGAAAGTGCACCCAAAGCCAGCAAGTAATGCAGCTACTCATTCCTTGCACCTTCTAAATAATAACACATTTTGCTAATAATTTAATTACACACATTATAATAGTAAAAAGTATTCCAGTAGCTAGCAGGTTGGCTTTGATTTTATTCACACCAGATTCTTGTACTGCAACTGTTTGTTTAACAGAATTTTGACTAAAAGGTATAAATTAAAAAATTGTAAGCTTGAAAAGTTACTAACACGTGGAAGTGTTAATAATAAGATTGTTTTGGAGATTTTCAGTCTTTTCATTAAGTTAACCAACTTGTTCAAAAATATTTGTCTATATGTAAACATGTATAAAATTTGATGCAATGGTACAATATAGTATGCATAGTACATAGTGCAAATGTGTGCAATGTATTTAATACAACAGTAAAGTTCTGTACTCTACTGGATCTTTGGTGAATCGAGATACTTATTGGGAATGACGCTATTTTATTTGTGGAAGACGCAAATGCAGAGTTCTGCGTGTTTCCTTCGGTTTTATCTTTCTGTTGTATAAAATACATACATACAGTAATGTTTCTGTATATACACACTTTACACACACAGCAGATGAATTTGCATGAAGCATGCTGTTGGTAGTTGCCATGCTGTTCTGCTCAGCATACAGCTGAATTTGATATTGCATACGATCTTTTTTAGATTGCATTACATTCGAGTTCACTTAAAAGAAACTCACTCTTTTCTCTCAGCTGAACAATCTCGCTTGCTTATTTCCCAACTAATACTACTTGTTCTTGCTACGAAAGGAGAGCAAAAGTACCGCAAAAAATTCTGAAAACATAAGAACACCCTTTCACATTATAATTTTCGATCCAGAAACCTTCCGATCTGTCGACAAACGTGAGATCTTCTATCAAACTAATTTTTTAACTGCACGCAACTTGAACGTATTTTACACAGTAAGTTATCACAGTATAACATCTCAGCCTTACGTACACGTACTAAGCCGTGTACTACACGAACGTACGGTATGTTTGTACCTCTTCATCTTAATCACCATGCAGTAATAATTTTTATATGTAAACGCATAGGTAAGTCTGTAAGTGTACAATTTTCAGAGGTAGCATTTATTATAAAGGCTGCAATTCGAGAATACTTAGGCAGTTCGAATTTTAGAACTAGGACAAGTTTGTGGCTAACTTGTGTAACAAGCAACATCTTTGCACTTATCCAATAGTCGCAATACATTACTTGTCGTGTTACTATTGTCGCACAAAAAAATGCCAATAGCTCTAAAAATATAGACGTCAAAGCTACGTACTACGTATGTATGTCTGCTGTCACAATGCAGATTGGTTAGGGCCCACACTAAAATCAATTTATTGTCACTACACCTCGTTAGAAGGTCAACAATAAATAAGATTTAGTGGAGATACCGAAATGCATGGTATCAACCGAGAGCAAACATAAATCGAAATTTTACGAGTCAAACAAGAAACACGCAAAAGAGTAGTTTTTGGCTCTGGATTGCACTCTAATGGCATTAAAGCTTAAACTGCACTATTAGAGTTCTATTACTCTAAAAGATTATAATGTATAAACGAGGTACTGATGCATTAAACACTCACTCCAGGCTTGTCAATCACAATATCAAAAGGCATAGTTTAACACTTACCCTTGGTTTATAACATCCAGAATGCATGCAGACTAATATATAACAAGTTTTTAACGCGAGAAGGAAAGACACCCACATTTTAAGCTCTGTAATTTTCAGTAAAATTTTGTAGTTGATAGGTAATTGTTCGTTTAACTTTTTATACCAAAATGGACCTTTTAATT
>JABASD010004356.1:0-15805 GCA_019776165.1 Pogonognathellus flavescens
AACATCTCCAATGCCAAAATCAAATTTGTCCGTGTAGAGAAACTATTCAGACATGAAAATTTTGAAGAATTTCACATTAATATCCTGAAAAATATATTTTGAAATCCCTAAGCTATATAGATGTACTAAATATGTTAGCAAGCATTATCGTCACTAACCTTGAGAATGGATTTAAAAATACTTGGACTAATTTGAGGAACTTGAATTTCTGTTTTGATTGGTGAAGAATGAGCTAAACATGTTCTCAAACACGACTGAACCCATCATCAGAACCAATTTATGTGCGAAAATGCGTTCCTTCTCAATATCCCCCACAATGAACACAATATCCGAAAGAAGTTCGTTTTCAAAAAGAAATGATAATTTCGAATGTGCTGTTTTAAATCCAACTTGCCAGTTCTCCATTGCAGCAAACAGCAGTAATAGCAATCTGAAGTTGTGAAGTTGTTCTGTCGGTTTCTACACTTGAACTAAAAACGCCGTAATGGAAAAGCATTTGAATAAGCATTGTAATAGGTGTAGGGCACACAATGCAGTGTACAGTATGTAGGTTTTACGTTGCTTTATCTGTAGTCCTTTCATCAGCATCCTACATAAATAAATTAATTTGCATGAATAAGGTAAGATCTTGGTAGTACACAGCCTGTATGTTTCCTTGTATTATTATTAAGGATATGTAATTCAAGTAAGTAGATAAAAGTTGCTATAATGCTGTATGTAAAACACTCAGCCATTTGCAAATGATTGAAACAGAGTAGGCAAGTAGGTATGTGTATATGCTTACAAATAAAATACAAGATTACTTAAAATATTAATTTCATTATATTATATACTAAAAACTTGTAGCATATATTCTACAAGCAATGAAAGTGCACATTTTAGGAAAATACATTGTACTTGAATAAAATATCAACTTTATTAAATATATGACAATCCGACGAGTAAACGATTTTCCTTAACATTTTGTTTAGTTTAGTTTACACTTTTCAATTTAATTCAGTTTTGAGTCAGAAGAATCTTTTTTGAATGATGTAAATGACGCAGGCGAAGAAGAAGGCCAAGGCAAGGCAAATGAGAAGTTTGTCCGTCCATTCTCGTCTTCCGTATTTCCCTAAAAGCTTTTTCGACGTTCCAACCACCGAACTTTGTTCCAATAATTCTTCGTGACTATTCACGATCGAGTTTGAAGACTGAGCTGCAATTCGATCCAAAAATAAATTTAAAAAATAAATGTCTGAATTCTGTCAGATGGCAAATAAAATGACGCATGAATTTGTTACCGAGTTGTTCCAAGGTTCCTGCACTTCGGTTGACAGTTTCCATCAGAACTCTCTGGGAATGCATCAAACTGTCCGTTGCTCCAGAAGAAATTTCCCCCGCCTTTCCTGTTCGTCTCCGAGGTCTGCAATGTCATTTTAAATCTCGTAACCACAACTTTTGCATTTCATTCATTCATTCATTTTCTTTTACTTTTTGAAAAGCGAATTGCTTTTGCTTACGCGTGATCTTCGAAGGGACTTTTGGACAAAGTAAATAAATCATCTCTTTGCTTCGATATCCGACTTTGCTGAAAATCCATTTGTAACTTCCGAAAGTGACTTTGCAAACTGAACAAACACAAAAGAAACATTGCATTGTTGAATTCTCCTTTGTAAGAATTAAGTTGATGGTGAAGAGTTGTAAATAAAAATTAACGAACCCGTCGACGGTGAGAGAGCAGGTTTTGGCTTGGTCTTTTAAATGCGGGGACAAGTTCTTTTGTTTCTGAATCATGTTCATGTCACTCGAAATCGACTTCATTTTCCGAAGAGAATTTTTCACTTCAAAAATTATTTCAGACAACTGCGACTCGGCCTCCGTCCAATCCTCCTTCGCCCCTAAACTCTCTTCTTTCTTTAATGATGCTAAAATCTGTTCCAAAATTAAAACAGACAAAACTATTTTAAAGCTGCAGTTAGTAAAAAAATAAATCAGCTGTTTGCAAGAAGCAAGAAAGAAATAAAAAATTTTTGGACTGACATCAAAGCCGTCTTGTAGCAGTCCTCTTGTTTGAACATCCAGCTTTGTGAACTCATCGTTGTAGCCACCACCACTGCGTTTCGTATTTTCCAAAACAGAATTTCGAGAGCGGGGAGTTTCCACCGAATTGACTCCAACGTCAACATCCCCCCGATTCATTCTTTTGTCGCTCTTCTTCCACTAAAATAATTCCTTTCGGTTTTGTTTCTTTTTATTTTAAGACACGTCAGTTCAATTCTTCCATTCTCATTTCACAATCAGTTCAAAACATTCGCCATTCATTCAAATTGTCAGCCGCGCCATAAGCACCACGGGTTTCACTCAGAAAGTTTAGCCGACAGCGAAGGAGATGCCATAAAAGACAGCCGACACTAAACTAAGAAAGACAAAGGTTGACCAAGGTAAAGTGTTTCATTAGGATCTCTTGTCGCAGTATGTCGGCCCTCTTGTTTTCTTTTATTCACCACCAAGTTTGTCTACAAAAGCATCTAAGAAAAATTCGCTCGGATGAATTCTCAATGTCCACTTGTGCCTTTACTGTCTTCACTCTTCACTGTCTTGAGAATGTTGAGAATCTCAGTGAGTCAGTCTAATGAATTAAATAATTTGGCAAATGAAAAACAAAACGAGGTGAATAAAATGAAGTGTTATTTTTGCAATGTTTGAGTTGATATATTTATTGTAAATTAATTTCAAATGTCAAGATTACATTGTTAGAAATTAATTGCATGTTACAATTGTTGCACAAAAAATAGCTGGCTAAGAATAAATATATTAATCATAATTTTCTATGTTTGATAATACTTTACAGACACCAAATTAAAACTAGATTGCGACATTTACAAATAAAATGCTTTCACTGTAGAAATAATACCGAAATAGGCAAAGATAAGTACGAGGATTTAAAAAAAGGACGCTGCTACTTTTTACAAAAACAGAAAACTGCGAGCAGCTGTTCTAAAATGCAAAAGGCTAAAAAACTGAATTGTTGGGCATTTGGCCATTTTTTGGTTGGCCATGGCTTGTCTCTATCGAATATGTAACAATGGATAATTATTATTATTATTTTATGGTTTGATAGATTGAATATACGTCTGAGTACATTTGTAACAGTAAATATTTAGTAAGATCCCAAATAGTTTTTCTGCTTGAAGAAGCGTGAAATGTTGTATTTGGCAAATTAATAATCACATTAAGATTAATTCATTAGTTTCAATAAAATAATAATGACGACGATAATATCTGACTAGAAGATACTTCTCAATTCTTCATAAGGCGATTATTAATTTATTCGTTTGTAGATCGAGTGCAGAGGCACGTGGAGCAGTTCCAACAGTTGCGGTAAATCCGGCTCTAAAAGCAAACACAAAATTGTCACCAATTCAGAAAAACTATTTTTAATCTCGAGTAGGAGGAATTCCACACAAATGGCGAGTCCTCGCGTGCCAATAAGTCACATTCTCCATTTCTATTTATAAACACAAATCTAGGCCACTTTTTCACAACCAAAAAACTTGCAACAGAAAACAAAACTCAAATGAAAAAGTTTCAACGGAAAAACAATTTTGACAAGTACAAAGAAAAACATTTTTAGCAAAGTTGTATTAAAAAATGTTGTATGTGGAATTGGAAATGAAAAGGAGACTTAAAGTGGACTGACCATTGTGTGAGTTGATGATGGAATGTCTGACGAGAAAGTCGAGAGTGACTGGACAACTCGTCGTCTTAAATTCGGCTGAAAAGACAAATGTCTTTTGCTTCAGCCGCCGTCACCAACTGAAAAGACTCGACCTCTCCATCTTCATTTTCAGGCTGGAAATCCAACGGCAACTCCAAGTCGTACACAAATTCCGTGTTGGGAAATAAACCTCGCTCACTTTCAAAGTAAAATCTGAAATCCAAGAAAACATTTTTTCAATTCTGTCACTTTTTACTTAAAAAGCCTTCGAAAAGCGTAAAAAGGAAGATTGGGAACAAGTTGAAAAAATTATTACGAGACAGTTCCTGCAGCTTTGAGATTTTTGAGAAGATTCGGAGGAATGGACGCTTCTTCCTTGGCCTCTTTGAGCGCTGTTTCAATGACGCTGTAACCAACAGCACAACCCCCCACCCACCATGTTGTCCAGTCTTCCAGGCCACGTCTGTTTCGTGGAAGAGCGTTTCTGCAGCCACAGACACAACCCTTTGGTCGGATGGCGAACGCAGCCGTTGATGCTCACGCCGTACTGACGAATACCAAACAGGCCTAAAATTGTCAAATCAGTCCCAATGCAAAATGCTTTTCAAAAATTAATAAAGATTAACAGAAAATAATAACAATTAAGAGATTTAATTTACACGTTGCGGAACGCTCCATTTTTAATAAAGGCGGGTCGTCAAAGCCACATTTGACCTCGTAGCACTGCACAAAGACAAATAAATTTAAAAGTAAATTTTGATCTGATTGAAAAAAATTTATAATAATTGAGGTGTTAAAAGAGATTGAAAGTGACCTCGTCCCGCCATCCCTTGAGAGTGACAAAGGTTTCTTTTTTCCTAAAATCTTGGAGGATTTTACTGACAATATTAGAGCGGCTGTCATAATCCCCGTACGAAGGACTCAACTCGACTGCATCCGGATAAATGTGGAAGACTTGAGGATAGTGTTTCTCCAGCTCGGTTAATATTTGATTTGGAACAAGTCCCACTTGGTACCCGTCAATTACAAGTCGCTTAAATTTGTCCCCTTCCAAATTAAGCTCTGGAAAAATCCATTTGCAAAGGCGTCAATCAGAATTAATCATTTCTTGTAGACATTTTTTGAAAACAAATTTATGATGCAAATTTCGATAAAAATCAAATTTTTCAAAATGAAAAAGAAAATAATAAAAACCTTTTAATTTCCAAAATTGTGAGAAATTTTTCATTCTTTTTAAAAATGACATTTTCAAAAAGGAATGAAAATCGAGCTAAATTTTTTAAGTGAGTGAAAAAAGTAAATGCATACTATTGAGAAAAAAGTTGTTAAATTCCCTCGCCAGGACCAAAACGGGGGACAGTAAATTTTTCGCAGCCGACTCGTCACAATTATTCATTTTGATTGAATGAGACTTTGAGATCGAACGTCGCCGCCTTTGACACACCTTAAGAAATAAATAAAAACCAGATGGCACTTGACAAGTCACATGCGCAAGTAAACACATGTACTTCTTCCAGTTCCAATCACTCTGTCTCACATAAAGTCCAGTAAAATTGTTGTTGCTGGATGTTGTGGACTTTGTGGAGTCGAGCAGCCAACAGCGATCCACGAAAATGATCAAAATAATTCTTTTCGTCGTCCACTTCATTTTAGTTGTCCACTGTCTACGAAAAGGAGAATATTTTGAGTTCCACGGAAAAGTCCTCGAAACTTTTAACGGCTGGGTGGCAACAGACCGGGGAAAAGTTTATGGATTTATCCCACCTGAATTTCAGGGGCAACACATTCGGGTAGTTCAACGGGGAACTGTGAAAGATATTCCCGTACAAGAATCAGTCACAAATCATCACAACGTCTACGACACGGACAACAATCACAATGGCTGTTTCCGTGAAATGTCCGTCAAAGGACATCACTTCCTCGACAAAATGCGAGTCTTTGAAATTCTACAACAAGAATTGCACTGCGGAAATTGCCCAGGGGCAATTGCATGGATCAGTGGTAATTCATTCATTTAATTAATTAATCCTCAAAAACAAAAAAGTTAAAGCACAAGTTTCTTCTCAGGCCGTAAAAAGTGACGTAATAAAAAAATGATTTGAATTTCAGATTCGAGCATAAGACTTAAAGTTTGTAACGACAAGAAATTGCAGAGAATTAAGAAGCACCTGACAAGGAGTCGTCGCAGTCGTCGAGACTTTTTAGAAGGAAGTGGAACGGACGAAGACTTTTTACATTATGACGAAGAGGATGAGGAGGACGAGGACGAAGATGACTCTGAAGACATTGACAACCAAATTTTTAACATTTCCACCCCCACCAGCACCGAAGCTCAAGTCGTGACTCACGTGACCACACCGAAACTTCCAGACACAGTTAGTCCGGAAGACACAATCTACAACGAAATTGAGGAAGGTGTCGAAGAAGAATTGGCCCCCAGACGAACGAATTGTCCTTTTATTGCCAACACCAACTTTCTCAGGCTTCGAGGGTCTTCCACCAAGTCCCAGTGTTTCATCCCCTCCTCTCAGCACCTTCGTGACCACCTCCTTTACCACAGATAGGGTTTACTCTAGCAGCGCTTACTCTCAACCTCCTCCACCACTCCAGTTTTCTAGCAGCGTCATTTTCCAGGTAATTCAAAAGCAACAAGAAATGGAGTAGGTAAAAAGAAATTTTGTAAACCAACTTGTGATATTTCACTTTTTCAGGATCACTTTTTGGGATCGGGGGATGGTGGGTTGGAAGAAATTGTCCCAACAAAAACGACGGAAATTTTCCAATCTCCTCAGGTGTACATTAACAACAACAACAATAATTACAACAACAACAACAACAACAACAATCCTCCTCAGCTTCAAAAGTCCATTCAAAAACAAGCTTTAAAATTCGGAGAACTTTTCAAAATGAATATTGATCCGTTAACTTTCCACGACCCTGAGGATAGTTCCAATTTGACGTTGGTTTTGACTCCTCCCGAGCCTTGGGTTTATTTCGATAAGAGAACTTTAGAGCTAACAGCTCTGCCAACAATTTCGGAAGTGTCTGACTGGACTTTTGAGTTGGTGGCTCTGGACAAAGAAAATTCTTCTAGTCTCCCGCACGAAGTCGTTCTCAGCGTTCGCCAAAGACCAAAGAGTCGAAATTACAATCATTTGTTCACGCTTACCTTTGCTCGGGTTCAAATTGAAAATGGACTCGAGTTTAAAGAATTCTACCACAAAATGGCCGAGTATTTGGGCGATGACCTTGTCGTCTACGAAGTCGGCAGAGAGTACCCTTACACCTTTTCATTTGTCAACGAAAGTCTAGCCGTCGGAGGAAGGTCCGTCACAAAACTTTTTTTTAATATTTCTCTTCCAAGTTTAGTTTTACTTGATCGTTGTTCATGTCAGCTGATTTGAAAATTTTAAATGTGTGTGGATTAAATTTGAAATTGTAGTTGTCCAATTGAGGACCTGAAGAAAATTTGGAAAAAGTTGGTGACGAAGAATTTACCTTCTTTGCAATTAAATCGTCACATGCGGCCAACTTTTCAAGTTGAGTCTGTAAATTTGTCTCCGAATCCATCTTCGGCGACTTTGTGTGACTTGAACCAAATCAATCAAATCAAAAACACGGAGTCGAAGGTCACGGCGGAAAATTTTCCTCCGTCGATCAAAAATCAAATTGATATTTTGAACGCAACGGTTGGACAATTTCTGATTTACAAGGTCAAGTCTGATTTTTGCTACGACCCTGAGGACGGCGACACTACAATACTCGAGTTGACTTTACTCGATGCAGAAAGAAGGGAAGTGGACAACAAATATTGGCTCCAATTTGACAAGAAGAATCGAGAGTTTTATGGACTGCCCATGGACGGGGAAAAGGAACGAACGAATTTTGTTCTCGTCTGCAGCGACAAAGGAGGTGCCGCAGCGGAGACTTATTTCCCCTTCATCATTCAGTAAAAATTAAAAGGAATTATTTGAATTAAAATTTTTATTTCTGGTTGACAGGCAAAACAGCAAATGACGCCCTGGAGGTGAAGATCACCCCACGCCCTGCCGCCAGTTACAATTCCGAATTTTCTCTTCAGTTCAGTTCTGTGCCGTTTACGCCGAAAAACCTTCGGAAATTCTTAGAAAAGCTTGCCTTGGCTTTTAAGTCGGACTTGAACTCAATTGTTGTCAAAGAATATTCCGAGTCGAACGGCCACGTGTTATTTAAATGGTTCAATGCCACAAACCCCAGCACGGAGTACGCCATCACGGAATTGAGACGAATTCTTTTGAGCAACGAAGGTCCTCCAGAAAAGAAACTTGTGGCTCTGTTTGCTCCAGAGTTTAATTTGAGTGTTGGAAACATTGTGCCCAGAGAGCGTCTTTTAGGAGCTGACACGCCCATTCATTTTGAAAGAGATCCCGACATTGAAGAATCGGATGACGAAATAAATCCCGTTGGGGACTACAGGTCTCAATCATTACCCATCACAACTTTCAAATCACGCTCTGTGTTTCAGCTGTAAAATTCTTTTTTTTTCTTTTTGTGACTTTCAGCGTGTACTTGTTGACGTATGTGATTCCGTCGGTTCTAATCGCCATCATGATTCTTCTCGCTCTCATCATTGCGTGTCTGTTGTCAAGAGCCAAGTCTAAGAACATTCCAGTTCCAACGGACGAGGACGAAAAGAAAAACTTTATCAAAAAAGGCGTCCCTGTTATCTTCCAGGATGAACTCGATGATGACAAACTCATTCGTAAGAATTCCCCTTTTCTTTTTTTTTCTTTTTTTTTCTTTGAGAACTTGAAAATGTTTTAATGTTGAATTTTTGTTTGGCAGAGCCCGAACCTTACGACAGTTCTCGTCGCTCCAAGTCTCCTTCTCAGCCGCCTCAAGCAGCTCTTCGCAGCAGCACTCCGCAACCACCGGAGTATCAACCTCGGAAGTATCGTAAAGAGCTGGACAACCAGCCGAGTTATCAGCCGCCTCCAGCAATTCCATATCAATACCAACAACCCGGATTTCGACAGCAACCCTCCCAAACTAATCCTAACTACGGCTACAGGAAACCTCCACCATACGTTCCTCCTTAAAACCAAAAATCCACTTTAACGTGTCCCACTTTTCCTTCTTCCGTTTTTGGATGTTGAAATTTTCATTTAATTGCTCATTCGCAAATTATCAAAATTTAATCTTTTCACCGATTCAGTTTTATCAAAGGAAAGTCTCTCTGCAAATGTGTCAGGAGAGTGAGGGACGTTCTTCTCCGTGCAAATGTTGATTCCAATCAATTCAGAAATGTTTTTCCATTCTCTTGTTATACTTGTTCTACTTTTTGGGATGAAAATGTGAACTCGGGATACCCCACCCTTTTTTAAAGGATGTCTTCTTTAAATAATAATAAATTATTAAAAATAAGAATAATCATTATTAATAAGAATAATGAAGGTGTAGCTATTCTGAACCAGTCAGCATTTTTTTTAGTTTATCTCCAAGCTTGTTTTTTAGTATTAGTCTTTTTTTAAAGCAAGAGAGAGAATCTAGCAACGAAATTGAATTAAGGAAGGGCTGTAAATTGTACAGTTGTAAATATTTTAGAAGTAGATTTTCGTTTTTATTTAGGCGTTGAGTTTTCGTTATTGTTCTCCTTGGGTTTTTATTTACTTAAATACTGCCACGCCGTGTACTTGTAGCTGCTGTACTGTAAAAGTTAGTCAGTGTTAACTTAACTGCCATACTGAAAGCAAAACGAAGAATCTGCGGACTTTTGGCTGAGGAAGAAGTTCGAGTTATATGGAAGTACTAACAATAAAGAGTAAAAATAAAGAATTAAAATAAGAATACTGATATATCTTTTAGTGAGAGTCTACAGACTAATGAATGAATTTAGACGTAATGTTAACGCAACTAATAATAATAATAATACTTGACTAATTGTATACTGCTAATTATTATGATTGAAATAACGTACCCGCCACACTCGCGTCTCTTGTCGTAGAAACTTTGCAATTTGTTACCTATGTACAATAATAATAATGATAGTTGTAAAATGCCTATGAGAAAAGTGAATGGGCCATCCAATAAATAAACCGAACCTCAGGATTGTAAAATTATTCGTCTCTTTCAATTTCTTTCAATATTTCTCACTTGTTCATTTTCCAATCGGAAATGTTACGCCTTACGCGTGACTTGGCATAGAAAATATTTCTAGTTGTTGTTGTTCTTATGAATCATGAATGATGAAGGACAGAAAAAAGAATTTGTTGCAAATGAGTAACGAATAGAATTTATTTTCAATAGTCGGTGCCACGGGACACAACTTCCTTACAAGTCGGTCGTAAAAGAATTGTGTGTTCAAATTGAGCCGTATACGAACCCTTGACGTCGCACAGGGGCGGGTAAGCTTCCACGATTCCTTTTTCACAAAGATCCTTTAATCCCATTAAATATTTCGTCTGCCCGATCCGATCCAACCATCTGCAAACAGTCAGTTCAGTTTTATTAATCAGATTCTCTTTTGTAACAGTTATTAACTTGTATTTGATGAAACAAAAGAAAAGTTTTACCTTCGACAGAAAGCGAGTGTTCCAAAGTTTTGGTTGATGGAGTTGAGGAGAGCTTTGGACTTGGCCTGTCTGAGTGGGACATGTCCGACGAAAAAGTTTTTCATGTAATGGGACGTCTCCATGTCGTCGTGAACAACGCCACGTCCAGTCGACCCGAAAGTTTCAATTGCATAGATTTCATTTTCTTCCATTCGAATGCTTTCGCCTCCCTTCACAATCGGAACAGTTTTTCCAGCGTGAATCCCTACACATGTCACAAAAACAAATTAAAGTTACTTGTGTAATTTAATTAAGTTAAAATAATAATATGAACTTACGATATTGGTCGATGGAGTGACCATTCAGATTTCTGATGGCCTTGACTTGCAGATTTTTGCCATCAAGTTCGACTTCGTAGGATTCCATGACTTCCTGAATGGCGCAGCCGATATCACAAAGACGAACGTCGATGCCCGCCTCTTTAATGCCCGTCTCCGTTGCTTCTCGCACAGCTTGCAAAAGTTTGTCGTATTTCTCATCAAACGTCAAAGTAAATGCACAGTCGATTATTCGCCCTAAACAAACATACAAATCTTTTCATAAAAGAAATCCTAAAAATTTGTTGATGGCATTCGGGGTGGACTTACCGTTGACGTGGGTGCCAAAGTCAATTTTGCAAACATCGTCCTTTGTGATGATTGTAGTGTCTCCAGCATTCGGAGTGTAATGGGCTGCACAGTGATTCAAACTGCACCCCGTGGGGAAGGCCAGACCAGCATTCAGTCCTACAGTCACATTACAACTTTTACTAAATAGAACTTCCGCCGAGAATCATCAGAAGGGGAAGATTAATTAAATAAGAAGATTTTTCATTTTTTAACTTTGTACCATTTTCTGCAATTAATTTTCGAGCAGTGGTTTCAAGCTCTTCACAAATGTCAATCATCTTCATTCCTGGTTTTATCCAGTTTTTTATGTACTGCCTTGTTTGTCGATGCGCTTCTGCTGCTTGTCTAAAAGTAAAATTAAAACTTAATCAGTTTCAAGTTTTTGTACGGTGACTGGTTTGACTTTACATGGAAAGAAGAATGTTACCTAATTTCTTGGTACAGTTCGTCGTGGATTTTCTCGAGGTTTTTTCTCTCTTGCATCGAGTTTTTAGTTGACAGAACATTTTCATTTTTATAAGTTTGTATTTCTCCCTCTGGGAAGCGTTCAAAGAGTTCCTTTATTGCCACGGACGGTGGATCAGTCTGGTCTTTCTTCGTTACCGCTGCAGCCAAAGCTGCCTTGTTCTTCTTCTTGTTCCGCTTCTTCTTCGATTTCGTTTCTGCAATTTTCGTAATTGTCAAGTCGCATTTTATTTCACAATTACTCTCAAAATCTCATCCATTCCTTTCCAACAAAATTGTACAAAGTTTAGCAATATTTTACCAGCAGCCTCATTCGACGGCTCATTTCCATCGTTCGGACCATCATCTTCAACATCCGCTTCTTCTTTACCTAAAATATAAAATTGAGACTTACAAACAGTAAAAATGTAAAATGCTATGAAAGCAAAAAATTAAATTTAAAATTCCGCAGAGGCGAAAGAGATGATGACCAACTTACCGTTGTTGGTAATAGTTAATTTTTCTATTTCCAAATTGGTAACAATTTCTGCCATTTTTAAGTTTTTAGATTTTATTACAATACTTCTTGCGGTTCTATAACTTTTCGCGCGACTTTCCTGCCTTCTATTTCGTTCAGATGCCTTGCCCGATGAGATGGCGCTGAAAAGTCTCGAGAGGTTTATTTTCATGAACAGCAAGAATTGCATTCGCTTTGGTTTTTATTTACTTACTAAGTAATATTTGTCATTCTTATTTATTTATTTATTTATTTATTTATGTTATCCGAAGGAAATAAAATCTCACAGTTAAAGAAATGATGACTTAATTATAGTAAAAAATAGTTTTATTTTAAAAAAGAGTTTCAAGGATTATTCGAATTTTGTATTTTGTTCCAGGTTTCTGAGCCTAAGGCCTTGGCGAAGTGGTCATCAACTGAAATCATTATCACAAAAACATTTACTAAAATTCACAGCATCAACTCATTTAACGATAAATGACTGAGTCAAAAAAATAATTTTAGTTTTATAATTTTGGGAGTAAGCGATTGAGAATAATTTTACATTTGAAGAGTAAGAACTTACCACTGAGAGGCTCATCTAGGAGTACTGTCCGTTTTTCTTCTTTCGTTTCCAGCTTATTATACACTTGAGGACCCAACGAACGCCGGAAATGCTCGTCGATCATATCTTCTGCTTTTGCGTTGCTATTGTTGTTGCTGCTGCTCAGGTGGCTGTTACTGCTGTTGCTCGTTGTTCCCGTTGTCCTGCTGCAAATTAAAAATGTTTTTTAAATTCAAATGTTGACTTCGGAATTGCTTGAGGATATTTATTTCGGTTCTTACTTTTTAAATCTTTTCCGCACATACTTCACTTTTCTCGGAGGACTTTCGTCCTCAGAGGAAGAGGATTTTGATTGATTTCGGGCAAAGGCTATCACCGATGGACGATGTCTGTCAAATTACAAAAATAAATTAAACTTATCGCTCCTGCTTACTTCTTTTCATTTTTCATTTTCATTTTTCACACTTCATTTAAAATTTTTGTGAAGACATTCACTCTCGGATGTCAATTGTCATTGTACGAAACATAAAATATATATGTTAAAAGTCTTAATTTAAAAGGTGGATTAATAAAAGCAGCAAATTGGAAAAAATGAAAATCGCTCTGCCCGCAATGTTTATTTGTTTCGACGTGTCCAATTTATAACTTGATAACCTTTTAAAAGCGTGAATAAAAGTTTTTATGTTGAAATGAGTTGAAATAAATTTGATGAGCTGACCTTTTGACAGAAGGGAATGGTTTTTCTACGACTTTTTTCTTGCAGGACATATCAATAGGTTCGTCGTCATCAATGTTAACATTCCGTCTGGACAAATTGATCACACAACTCTCATCAACGTCTTCACCTCCTTCAGCAGTCACTGAAATTCCAAATGCAACATTCAACACAAAGAAAATTAATTTCGTCAATTTCTACTGCACCCTTGTCGTTTCCAAAGAGGTTGAGGGGGGCAAGGAAGGAAATGTAAAATGGGGAAGTAATTTGTAAAAATGTGTTACCTCCATTCTGACTGGAAACAATGCCAGCAGCCCTGGACAAAATGTCCAGCGGACTTTCCATTTAAATCTATCTGAATTACAAAAGAATAATATCAGAAAAATTCCAAAACAAGCTTTTTTATTGACATTCTTTACACTGACACCTGGACCCCGCATTCTTCCATCGCTAAATCTTCCTGTCGCAACGTGGCGCCCAGTCACACTTTTCAGTCGCTAATCCAAAGAAAATATTTTCGCGTGTAAGAAGTGCAGGGGTAGATTGAGACGGATGTATGTGAGTGAATATGCGTCTCACTTCCAGCCTTCTTCGTGTGTCATCTCATGTGTCAATCAAACCAATATTAATTATTTATATAATTATTTCACGAGGTGCAAAGGAGAATGCTGAACCAGGACAAAGAATTTTGAAAAAAGATTTTACCAATTTTGTTCTGTTTGTAAAAAAGTTTTATTGTTTATTTAAAGCGTACACACGTGCATTGTAGAAAACTGAGATTCATAATTTTTACATCGTGAGTCATTTCAAAAAGTTGAATAAATACGAGACTTACTTCGCTTTCAAATTTACTGCGATTGAACTTTGTTCATTGCAAGTGCCCATTGTAATTAGAATAACATAGAGCGTGTTCAAAAAGTAACGATATGTGCATGGGTCAATTTATAATTAAGCATGACTGATAAGGTTCAATTCCACGTAATGTAGCACTACAAACGGAATGTCCTGCATAAATTGACACTAAATTTCCTCTCAGGTCAACTTTATTTTTAACTTTTGTAACGCAGATCAAGTAGCGGGTGGAATGAGCAAATTATTCAAAATTTTACTCCAGCAGTGAGATATTTTGGGCATTTTATTTTGAGACTGAGAAAAGAGCCACTTGTATGAAGAGTACGGATTTAATGTTGACAATGTTGAGTAGGAATAATGCACATAGCGTTACTTCCTGAACACCCGTTCAAGTGTCAAGAGAAGTGGAATGGCAGAGGGGTGGTTGGAAATAAATGGAAACGCTACACAAATTCTCTTTTAATGCAAATTCTCAAACATTCAATGGAAAAATAAAAAAGTGACTAAGTGTTGGATAATTAAACTCGTAACTTCCAAAATGGACAGTCAACTTTTGCGATGCTGAGTCAATCTCCTTTCATTTTCTTAAAAAAATAATTCATTTACTCTCGAGTCTGCTCTGGCAGAATTGTGCGTGCAATGATTTGCAAAAGTTGTATTAATAATTACATCTACGACCTAATCAAAATTGTGGAGTGACTTAATTTTGAAAGGAACTTGTTAACTAACTGTAAGCTTAATCTTAGTTAAGTAAATCTTAAAGTTACTAGTTTCAAGTAGAAATGATTGCAGCGAAAGTGTTCGCCGTAATGACTTCAATTTGGTAATAGGAATGTTTGTGCTTTCGACCAGTTGCTTTGTGTTAGACGGTGAATCTGTTGATCATGTCGAAGCTCCACAACGGTTGGTCGTAGCCGGCCACGTTGCCCGCATTTCTCATCAAAAGGTACACCAGATTCTTCACCGTCTTCGTGTAGCCAGCCACGTCGTCGTTCACTCTCCAAACCACTCGCTCCGCCAACGGAAACTCCAACTGTCCTTTCCATTTGATGTTCTTCATCAAATTCGAGACGGTCGTGTGTGGAACGACGGCATCAAATTGTCCAGCGTACACCAACACCTTGTAATTGTTGTCCGCATCCAGCAAGTCCTCCAGGAGGAATCTCACCGATTGGTACACATCTTCGTGCATTGCGTAGTACACGGACTCGTTGAAATTCGAAAATTGTTGGCTGCCGACGTGAATGGCACGACGAATCGAGTCTTGTTCCAAGTAATTTATAAAATAGTGACGATCGTCCGGGCCAGAAGATTGCTGAAAGTTCCGGACGTACCGGAAACCCGTGACATTCTTAAAGTAACTAGGACTGTTCAAAAACAATTCTCTTAGAGCTTCGTTCTTTTAGCAAAGTTTTTATTTGAATGTGAAAGTTTTTAGTGGAGAGAATGGAACTTACGTAGTTAATGGATAGCCCACCATTAAAGATTCTCCAACCTGGACAAAAAATAAAACGCGTGAACAAAACGAAAGTTAAGAATATTTTTTGAAATGGAAAGTTTTTATTGTACCTTGAAAGCGTCACCCCATCTTTGTTTGCGAATGAGATCCAAAGTGATTTTCTCAAGTTCATGGAAAAAGTTTTGTTCCTGCTCTCCGATCAGACCAATGTTGTAGAAAAAGTTTCCGTAGTCCAACTGATTGTAAGGGTCAATAAATGGACTGAAATCAAAAACACACATATTCAATTCCATTTTTGTGATCACGAACTTTTCAAGATTCTTCGAACAAGTAATAAATCTTACCTTCCCAATGCTAATCCTCTAAGGTTAATGTTAAT
>JABASD010004357.1:0-15803 GCA_019776165.1 Pogonognathellus flavescens
ATCTTCTCACACGTAATCTGAGTCATAGCGGAGGTCAAGTTCACAAATGGGGTCACTCAGTTAACTCTTTCATGACCTTCAACCTTTTAGAGATACTGCTGTCTGTGACCACGATAACTCGACCTCAAGAACGGATTAACAGAAATGATTCAATCTTCTCATACATGATCTGTGGGACCCAGCGAAGGTTAAGTTCGCAAATGGGGTCAACTGGTTTATGAGTGGTTTATTTTTTATATTGGACACTATCAAAAAGCGAATTTAAATGCTTCAATTAAAAACACTCATAGAAAAATGTGTCTTTAATTTCTATTATTACGATAAAACGTTTTTTTAAGAATTTGTTTGTAAATCTTAATACAGATAGGTAATATGCTAAACTTGAAGACATTTTGTTTTCAAGTTTTCTTTGGATACATGATATATCATCGGTTGAAGAATGTTACTGAGCGGAATTTTTGAATTGAAAACTTGTCTAAAACATGTGATTTAAGTTTTTCAATCATGATCATTCATACTTTGAGAGTTTATGTATTGATTTAATATAATTATCTTAATATTACAATGAGTAAAATGTAATGCTCTGTATTTGCAATATTTTAGATTTACTGAGGCCTCGATCCGTGCGAACAATGCGAAGTCAATGGCACAATATCCACCAGAAAAAATCAAAAATGGAAAATGTACTATTTTCATTAACGGAAGTTGGGATCCTTGGTCAACCAAAAGCATCACTAAATTAAGCGAAACAAATGAAAAGAACTCGGTTTACCTCATACAAAGTAACATTACTTTCTTAGCTTACTTTTACTATATATGTATGAAATTCCGTTTTTCTATTATTATTGACGCATGCAGGGTGTTCCTTTTATGATGCATATAGATAACACAGTTGTCTTTTATTTTACACAAGTAACAGAACAGATATTGAATTACAATGTTATTTTGCGTAAAGCTGTAGCTACAATGTTTAAAAGTTTTCTAAGATACATATTTATATTATGCTAGCTGTTTAAAGTTTTCTTACGTAACATTCAAAATATAGATTTAAAAAACTTCATGTAAACTACCCCAATATTTCATTTTGTAATTTGGAACAAAATAACAAAATTATCTTGAGAGTCGAGTAAATAGGAGGATAAATATTGAAACCGTATAACAAAGACATTTTTATCATTTAAAAAATTTCAATCGTTGAGTTTGAGTTACCTTTATATTATATATGACATTTTATACACTAAAACAGGCGCGTAACTAGGATTGCCATTTGGTAGGGTCACAAAAAGTTTCGGGGGTTCACAAAGTCTAAAAAATATGTTATTTGTGGGCGACCGTGACCCCCCAAGTTACGCCCTTACACCAAAACCTCAGTATTTTTAGTTTCCACCTACCTTAGTGTAATCTATGTTTCAGAAAACGATCTAGCTGTACAATTAATTTTATTTGGAACTTATTTTCAGATAGCGAACACACCGGGGACATCAATCTTCCTTGGCCTGGCAAAAATGCAGGAAGTGCAATCGCAGCGGTTCAAGAAAGAGTCAAAGCCAAAATCGGCGTATACCTGAATAGTGCTGATTGTTAAACTCACGATATAATTCATGATCTTCAATTTTTCCCCGTCTTTTATGTGTTTTCACCAACTTTTCTATTTTTGACCCGGTTTTTTATTACGTTTTTATATTTACATTACGATCACACGTCTAAATAACTATATCTAGTATAGCGTTCATTCTTGGGTTAAAGTTCCATGCTTCTTTATCTGTAGTGGAATGTTTATATCTGAAAATTGAACAATTGTAGAATATAGGGATGGTGGCCAAGATCTACTGCTTTAGAATTTAATGTAATTTTAGTGTTGTTTTTTTCCAGCTTGTATGAAAAACACTTTAATATTTTATGAGTAATTTTAATTTCCTCAATATAATTTTGCACAATATTAATGGCGTATATTGATATTACAGTTTATAGTTTATATCTGATTTTTTTATTATGCTTTTATTTTGGGTAATAAATTTCTATGCAATTTAACTACGAAGAATACGACTTGCATTTTATTATTGAGGACGGCAATAATATTTCATATCTACATACAACCTACTTACCTACTACCTGTATTATTATCACTTCTACGCAAATTATAATTCGTTTACAAGTAAAACCGGACAACGTTTGAATTTGAAGACAGCCAGTGATGAATTATTTCAAAAAATGAGAATTGATGTTTTTTAAATACATATACTCATAACGATGTAGGCATACCAAGAAGACAGAGGACTTGATTTGCCTACACACAGCCCTCTCATTATGCAGTCCACTCACCGCCAAGTCTCCTCCTTCAGTTTCCTCAAGTCTCGCTTTTCCTTCTTCTGCTACACTCAAACACAGGGCTCCTATGGTTAAGCTACACTCCAAGTTCCTACACTCTCTCCGTGGTTAAGCTTTAGCCTACTCTTTCACCTGTGTAATTTCTCATTACCTGTTTGTCTTTCTGTCATTCAACTTCATTCACGTTCCCGAACTGGATTAGATCGGAACGTCTTCACTGCCTAGAGCTGGACAAGCCTAGAAGGGTTCTGGAAAAGACCTACCTATGAGTGACGTGGCCTATGCTATATTCTTGTTGTTTACCTGTAGTTCGTAGTGTTTAGTTTTGTGCACTTTTACCTACCTTGTACACAGTGGTTCTAAATTGCTTTGCTTCTACGAAAATAAATTGGATTCCTACAACCACTACACACAGTCGTACGAACCTTTACCTTTCTTTCATAATTTCATTTTTACTTTTCATTTCATCTTTCGAATTTTGATTTTCCGGAATCATTGTCCGAATTAGAGCATCAAACACCTTACAAGAGGCAATGAGTAAAGGTTGCCAAAGCTCAAATATGGCTCTCATGATCTTCATTGCTCCCACTCAGCTCTTCATCCACATATTGCACATTATATTTATTTTACGACACTTTCGCTCCTCTCTCACACTCACTAACAACAACAATGATCTTTTTCACTGAAATCTTAGCAAAGACTTCTCAATTACCCTACATGTACATTTACACACTTCAGTCACCACTGAGAGAGTCCATATACTTATGCATTTCACCACAGCTCTTGCTTCGTGTCATGTAGTACGGCTTGAGCAATTGCGACATCGCTTGCCACAACCATGCCACAGAAAAACTATTAGAACTCCAGTAACTATTGTGTAGTAGTTGTAGCACTAACACTTAGAAACAAGTGTGAAATAAACTAAATAGTAGTTATACGTGTGCAGTACACACAGTAGTGAATCCACACACCCTCACTATGACTTGCAAAGATAATATTGTACATAGTAATACATACAGAAGAGCTTTAGCACTTGTATCCAACGGCTTATGAAAGTTGTACTGCACTATGAAGTGTTTCCAGCACATCCACACATGTTTTCCTCAGTGTGGCTGAAAGTATGTGTAATGATGCCGTTAGTCGACCACATGTATATTTAAGCAACATAGTTCCATAAACAGAGACGTCTTTAAGTGCATATTTGTACAACATTGAGTGGTTATGCAAATATCCCCATCATATCCATTGTCCGCTCATTATCAAAGCAATCCCATTTACGAACAACAATAATGTTTAGCATTATACAATGTGTCTACACAATAAAACACACCACCACTACTACTAACTCTATAGGGTGTTGCATTATTATTACAGCCTGGCTTTTGTGTTTTCTAATCTCTCGTTCACGCTACAAGACCGTTTGTGTTGTGCATCATGTGCCATAACACTACAGAAGAGCAGAGAGAGACTTTCTAATGTTCTTAAACTGTTTGTTCTGTCGATAATAATATTTTAAGCGAAAAGCTTTTGTTGAATTTACTACTTTTATGGTGCAGTCAGTAATAAAGACGGTTATTTACCAGCAACATTACATGCATATTTACAACTATTTAACACAAGAACACAATAATAGTGCAATCTTTCCATGTAGTCGTAGAAGTAAAAACATTTTATTTAACTTGTTTTAGTAGAATATTATTCTGCTATACAGAAAGACAAAGGAAGACAAAAGAAGATAATCATAGATAATATTATAACACGAGCCATTATTATATTAGAGGATCGACAATGAACAAGGAGTTCGAATGAATAGGGATGAAATGCTTATGAATAAACTACATTTAAGATTAGTATTCACTTTCCAGAATTTACAACAAAGGGGGAAATGTAGGATAGTAATCAAGTGAATAGATTTGATATGAAGTGAAGCAAAAGAGAATAATACCAGGAACATTTACAGTATTCACAAAACAACACAACAAACAACTAAAGTGAAAGCTTCTGTACATGTACTGCATGACCAGACAAGACAACTGCAATCCACCAGACAGACAAAACTCCTATACAGGACTATATACAGTGTAATATTATTCTACGTACTCCTAGCACTGTATGTACCATGTACTAGTCCACATATATTACCAGTTCATAATATAATGGTGTAGACAAGACATGAAAGCTGGGAAATAGTAATTACAGTGCTGGAGAGTGAGATAGTAGTTTAGTTTGAGAGAGAGTGACTCTGATAATATGAGTAAGAGTCACATCAGAACAAGGGACTAGAAACAAGAGAGAATTGTAGCATTTCCATTTCTACACGAAGAGTCGAGTGTTGGTGGAGAAAGTTTTACAGCATTGCATTACATTTGGTGGGTGAGTGTGCTGTTATGTTATATATGTATTGTTTTGTGGCAAGGATTAAGAGGATGGTTGTGGAATTTGGCTGACTGTTCTCTTTCTGCTCAGTGTTTTGTAATGTTGTGTCATATTATGCTTTTGCTTTGGCATGTATTAGCTCCGTTGCTCTTCGAGGGGCTCAAACAACAAACTGAAAATCCGGTTGTGATGTGAATATGGAAACTGGTGCGAGAGGAATCGATACAGCTGAATGAGTGCGACTTGCTTGCTTTCATTCACTTTCTCTATGTATAGTCTGTACTTTCGTTTTGTTCTTCTTCTTCTTATAGTATACACTTATACGTGGTATATAGTATATATCATGTATTTCCTTTCACCAACAGCGCTTCCAGTCTAAAACTACATTCACCATCACACACAACCTAAACAAACCACTTTCTTCCCAGACACACAACTAACTAGTACAAAGCTACAATACTACCTCTGTATACATACACGCTTAATACAATTTACAGCAATACAATACGGGAGAGCACAGTGGTATTGGTATACACAAAAATAAAACAAGATTATAAGACACACATGAAGAAAACTATAGTTAGCTTAGCTATACTGTAGAAGTGTAGAATGTAATGAATAGCAGCACTATTACATTGCAGAAGGTAAATGTATGTAATGTATTACTATAGTGGGACATTTAGTAGAAAGAGAAACAAGGTAAGGCGAAGGATCATAATAAGCCTATAATAGTATTACATTATGCTCCAAACTGTCTACATTATTGACTAGGAACTCGTATGGCTTGTGTGTGTGGTCATAGCATAGGGGCGTGTAGGTGATAGTTAGAGGAAGGTGTAGATAGGTGAGCTGGTGGTGGTGGTGGGTTTGGAAGCAGAGAGTTGGAGATAACTAAAGCTTGGAACTAAGGTGCAATTTCAAAAGCACGCGAGAACACAAGATTCCATATCGGAAGATGGATTTAGGAGAAAGCTTAGAGAAAGTTGCTTTGTAGCTACCTGGCTTCGAACTGCCTGCTGACAAAGTCTCTTGCTCTCCTTCCTTTCTCTTAGTTTTTGGTTTTACTTTTAGTTGTAGTAACAACATATTTCTATGCATTAGATACAATATATAATGTACAGCAGCTTCCTTTTCTTTCAGCTTCCTAACTTCCCAACCAACGTATTAATGCATATTATTAAAAGAGTGGTATACCATTTGTACCAGCAACACTGGAGGAGATAACCGAAAACTATACACCGCAGTTGAGGATTCAGTTGAACTTTGCTGCAAAAGTTTACAGCAAAAAGATTGGTAAAGTAAGTAAGTACACCTAAAATGTATAGAGAAAAGAAAACACCGGATTAAAATCTGTCTCTACAGGAATATCATTTTATTTGGAAATAATTGTTCGTCAACTTTTGCGTAATACGTTGTGATATCAATTCGTTCAGGAAATTAATTTCTAAATGTAGATGAAAAGATTATTTCTAGGAAATATTTCTGAACAATTGCGAATTAGGGTTCATGGACCGATTCCTCGAATTTGGTTGATGCAATTAAGTGGATTTATATCTTGAGCTAAATTTTCGGAGCTTAATTTAATTATTTCAAAGCTTGTAAGGAACGTTTGGAAGCCAAAACTAATGCAATTGTGTGTAATCTACGAACTTTTATATTGAAGCACTTTACATGTTAATTTAAATTAGATTCGTTGCACATTGGGTCGTTTGGGCACGATTCTCGTTGAGTCCATGAGCCAAGCAACAGAAATGACAGATGAATGGGAGAATAAGATTAAGAAATCAAGTGCAATAATGTTTCGTCGCATAATTTTCGTATATCCGAGATAACAATGGGAAACAAAAAGGATAATATCTCTCATCGCCGAACACAGTAACTGAATCTAATAGCCCCGTCACCTGTTTAACGATACTACTAATGCCAAGCAGGAAGCAGTAAAACAGCCTAAACTGCAATGACTTTCCTCTTTAGCAGCCATTCAAAAGACTTAGGAAAAAATTTTGCGAAGCTCGGTGCTTTACTAAAAGCTCTGTATAGCCAAGACAGTAGAAAAACGCTAAGAATAATTTCCAGCTTGTAATAAAGAATATGGGAATGACAGTAGCCCTTTTTGCCAAATTCTGGCCTCGTTACATTTCCCTCACACATTACGTTGCGTCACATTACATTACTAGAGCCCAGAACCCGATTCCAGACGAATAAAAGTGCTAAAACCGAAGCGAAAAAGACGAAACAAGAAAGAAAGACGTTACAAGCAGCGCGTTGGCATTAGCCAGCACTCAAACTAAGCAGCCCAATACAGACACTGCTTGTTCGAGTGTACGCAGTCAACTCAACTTATCCTTTGGTCCTTGAGACTTTCACTCACACACTTACTCATTCAGTTCAGACGTCAGATATAGAAAAAACAAGCTGCTGTTGAATCCTACTCCGGATGATTCAACCTAAGCTACTGAAAACACCCCGCTTCAAAATCATTCTTTCATATCATTTTTACTAGTGCTCTGACACGTTAAGTAGATATTTATTTTCCCAATGTTTACTTTTCCCAGATACAATAAGACAACGCGTAAATACGCATGCTACATAACAATACTTATTTTTATTACTAAAACATGCAAGATTGCTTTGCGAATAGCCCACCGTAAAAAATAACTACTAAAAACAGGATTTCTATAAAAGCGTGTCTACTAAAATTAGTTTCGGACTATTCGGACATAAAAGAACGGATTTATTTGTTTATAGGTCACGTTATGGAATCGATAGTAATTCGTAGTAACGATATCAAACAAACACTAAACTTTCAAACTACTTCAGAAGAATTGTCTTCCTTCATTTCGTTAAATCGAAAGAAAATATAATATTAGTCTTGTCAGTACATAAAGTTTATTTCATTTGATATTTTTGCCCATTTGTATTTTCTCAAGTAACAACGCCATAAATATCTTAAATCATACCATTGAGTCAAGTTTACAATATGGAAATAGCAGGTCAATAAGGTTATCTAGAGTAGTTGAGTAAAAATGAGTTTCACAATCATTGTATTCAGTGCAGAAACTGAAGTAGGCATAACATTCGTCCTCTTCTGAAGCGAGACATGCACTTGGACAACCATGAAAACAAAGCCTGCTTAAAATTCTGTTAACAAAACGATGGTCGCTTGTTGTGACAACATAAAAAATGTGTATTGCATGTATTGCATGGTCAAAATTTTTCATAATCATTTTGACTTGCTCAATGGAGCAATTTTATTGGTCAATGAACTCCAAGCCAGTTCTTATGTTGACCCACTACAACCGCACATGGTAAATCCAGTGCCTTTGTTAAATCCATTTTGACTTATGGAGGTGACAAACGGAAAGACTGACAAGACGATTCCATAAGCCACTCTGGGTAGTTACAGAGTGCGCTAAAAACGCCAGTTTTCTTTCCCTTCATTGTTTCAATATAAATCACAAAATAACTACGGCCGTAGGAGCTCAGTGAAATAATTCATGGTAGTTGCAGCAGGTTTTGAGATATAACTCATTGTACAACGTTTACAAACCAGAGAGAGTCTCTTGAGAAAATGAAAAATCCTGTCTTGTGGGCGAGACTAAACTAACTGGGGAGTATAGCTTGAGCCCTTCGTCCCACCTAAATGGATCGACTGAATGATAATAGCCGACAGGATAAAGTTTATCTTGTCTTGTAGTGCAAAATGTGCTGCTGGTCTGCCCTGGTTTGGTTTCTCTGCCGCAATCAATGTTACTTTAGTTTTCCCCTTGTACTAATGTTGCAATGATTTGGCTATCGTTTCTAACAAATGAAGAAAGAGCCTGGCATTTTATACAGCAATAGTGGTAATGTATTGAGAGAGAGAGAGATTCATCCGTAAAAGCCTATTAGCAGAGGAAAGTGTACAGTTTGTTGGAATACTCTGTGGAACTCACACACACACAAAATGTAATCTAAACCCTTTACTTTTCTGCAGTTGAACACACTTTAGTTGAGTTCGGTCAGCTCAGCTGTAACTTAATGTGTGTAATGTAAAGTAAACGATACGATAAAGCAGCCAGCCTTCTAATGCGAATTTGCCATGTATCTCACGGTGTATATACAAATCTCAACACATCAGTCTCCTTTTCTCGTTACTTAAACGAAGGAACTAATAGTACAGAATCACTCCTACTCATTGTTCACTACTCCTCCTCTCAACTCTTACTTTTCAGTTAGTAATTCAGTCCAACCTTAAATTCCATTTTGTAGGTCACATTTTGACTTTCACTGCTTCACAACTAGCACTAACAGTTTCTGGTAAAAAATAAATTGACCACGCTCAGCTTTCTGCACCTCTTAGCTCAGTTCCTTTCTTGTTAAACAGTAGAAAAGTGCAAACTTATTTTAGACAACGTGAGAAGTGAGAACAATTCAACCATGCCAAAAGAACATGGTCTACAGAAAACGTACTACATGCAAAAACTCCGTTTAGTACACATAGTGCTCTGTGCCAAGTAAGGTAAGCACATTATTTCACTCTTGAAAGAAACCAGAAGCATTTACATTAACTGCACGTACAGTTACAAACTTAGCAATGTGCATGTATTCTGTATCACCCGTTACTTATCTAGGCTAAACGCTATCAACGATCTTCAAATTTTATACTCCATCTGTAACACCAACAATCAACGACCTCCACGACCCACTAAGACAACACCCAGCCCATCACAAATACATTTCCACCAACTAAAATAGTAAAATACCCAAAAAATAAAAACTTTTCTTCCATCTATATAGATAAATGGCTCTCCTACGTTTGTACATGCACGATGAGAAGGAAAAAGTGATGGGAAACTCTATCGTAAAGTGATTTAACCCTTATACTAACAATATCTACCTAGGCAAATCAAATAGTTGTAAAGCCATTATTTTCCAAGCACTGCGCATTGTATGTAGACACAAAATACCTCTACTATTGTCTATAATAATATAGCACGGTATAATTGAGTAATATACATATTATAGCTACGAAATGTATATAGCTCTATATCCTTAAATCCGAGTGAATGCGTGGTTTCGTAAAAACACGGTGGCAAGTTCTGTTCACAAATACAACGGTATAGTGGTTTAATCGCCGTCGCAGTATTTGTGTCAGTTTTCGGCTTGGCAAGGAGAAAGGAGAAAACACGAAGCTGTAAAGTAGATACGTTAGCTAATGTGTGACAAGAGGATGTTTGTTATTTGCAGTGTAAGAGTACTTTGCACTTTCCCGTTCTATATTCGGCCATGTTACATATGGACATTGGACCCGTGAGTGACTCTAACAGTCAGACTAATGGGATCTATATTTCAAGTTGCCAGGGGTGCCATGGCTAATACTACACTGTCCAACTCGACTCACTTACTCACTGACCAAAAGACAAGACACTTGACCATATATTTTTTGACTTGAAAGAGAGTCCGGCAGTGGGCTGACTTGTAGCTGCAAGATTCTCCATCCTTTCACACACACTACAATTATTCACACCACGCTATACAAACATATAAGGCAAAACCATAGCAGTCCCATTCACTTACATCACACCAGACTATAAAGCAAAATAATCTTTCTCCACTAAAACACTCCACTCAAACCATAATAAGTCCAAAATGAATGTATTTATTTATGTACGGAATACAGAGATATCCTACTGACTAATAATAATGCTGTGTATGTAGATAGGTGATATTTACATATTGAGTTTCGCTGATTTACACATTAAATTACTTACTTGAATTCGTATAGACAGATATAGGTACAGATTAATTGTATGGTAAGCAATAGAAAACAAGTTGAGTAAATAGTAGTTAGTATGTGGGTAACTGTAGGAGTTAGTAATAAATCTAAGGCGATAGAGTGAATCTATAGACAAGCTACAGTTTTATGTAAGTACAGTAAGTAATTTGTCTGTTTGCTGTTTCAAGACTGCGTCATCGATCTTAGTTCGGTAGTTGGAGAGGAAAGGAGTCGTCGAAAGAAAGGTAAGGCAGAGAGTGAGAGAGAGAGAGTTAAGATGGTTATTCTGTGAGAAGTTGAAGTTGAACTTTTTTCTATTTCTATACGCATAGTACACATTGAACACCGAATACGGGCATATCTAGATAGTCGGACATTCTCAATACACTTCGCTTACCAGAGTTGGTTTTCATAGCCGATGCATAGAAGACAAAGTTATAGTGAACTACTTTAAGTAAATTTAGTTCCGTTTTCTTTTGCTTGAGTAATATGCATAATAAAAAGGTACTTATCTCTGTGTGTGCTCTTTTTGACTTTGACTCGCGGTTTCGTTTAGTTTGATGACTTGGTCGGGCTTTTCTTTACCTTTGTGACAAATATAAAATACTAGCTAAAAGATAGTAACCCTTGCCTAGATTCAAATACACTGCTACACGCTATTATGTTGTAATGTGTAGATAAATGGCAGTCTAGACGAGAAGACGACAAGACAACGAAAGAAAGTAGTAACTCTTAACTCGTCTTTCTCGACTAGGTTAGCAGCAATTCCATTTCAGTTTCCAACACAGCCAAAATGCATACCTAGCGCAATGGATGAAGACTTTCTTCAGGCAAACTTAAACTTGCAGAAGACAAACCTGGAAAAGTCTGCGATGCGAAGGAAGCAAACCAAACCACCTCTGCCAGTCCCAGTCCTTTCTTTATATTATTGTGTATGCAGGTATGCCCTTCTAACAAAGTCTTTACATTGCAGTGCTCCTGAGCCTCCACTTTCTCATGGCTTACCCCATATATATTAAATTGCTTGCATTACACTACTCCTGCTTACTTTACCTTACCTGCCAGAATACTCAATTGAATGTGTACACTACAAGGACTGCCATATACCATTCCTTCAGTCAGTCACTGAGTATAAATATATACATACACATGTCCGGATACAGAACACGTCACCAACCATGTATTACCAAATGCAAACTTCACAAATGACGCTGACAACTGACTTGCCTACTTACTCGAAGACTACTATGTAATATAGAGTGTTTGTTTGTGCGTGGTAAACTAAACATAGCAGAGGATGATAATCTTGTTGATTATAGCCAAGGTTTTCTTATTTATATACTTAATACTTACTCTGATGCTATGTAGGTTGTGCCATAATCGTATTTGTGTATACCAACAACAGTTATATGTGTTTACTGCAAAAATACATATAATGGTCTACTTACTAGTACCTACTTTGCTTTTATCAAAACAATTTGACCTGCTAGAACTAACCGTAGTAAATAAACATGTACTTTTATATGTATAATTAAAGACAGCTACGAAAAGAGTAATGCCTAAGCTCTGCATTACAACTAATTATGAAGTTCCCAAATACACAGACCATATTTACACTTCTTCACTTTTCCAACTACCAATTTATTCATGGATTTCTGACATTCATATAGTCGCAAACGAATTTTGCTGACGTTAATATGTATGATGTGAACATTTCATGGAGCAACGCACACATTCAAAATCTAGCGAGTACTACTTCATTATCTATATGAATGTACATCCCAAAAGTAAATAAGTTTCTTACCAATAACGTAACATGGGTAGTGGGTAACTCCAATCAGAGCGCTGCACTTACGATGCGGAAATGTAACAAAATTCTACTCACATCGAAAATGAAAGGGATCCTGCAATGTTTAGTCCGTGACAATTTGAACAATTTTATACAAATGCAAATCTCTTACCGAAAACCTTAATTCGTAACAGCAATTAACTACTGCTCGTTCTACACTTGGCTGTTTAATAGTACCTTCACGAAAAATTCGTTGCTTTTGATAGAGATACGATACAGGCGATGAATTGAAATTGAATGTACATTTCTAAAATATTTTTATATGCGGGCAAAAATGCTATGCCATGCATGCAAATTTGCTATGAATACTCAACGCTTTGTTATTATTGTTTATGAATACTTACCTAGATTTAAAAATTTAATGATTAACATACATTATACAGATACTAGTTACATACCTAACTCCCCGTTTTGTTCTGAATTTGTAGCAACTGAACTGAACACACACCTGCATCAACCGCATATACTAAATAAATATTCTATTCCTGATACAATAAAATCGTGCATCACTTAAAATGTTAAAGTGTTTCAGAAGCAACTCTGTCTAGATTCATTGTGACGTGCATCTGACATCAATATAATATTTTTACCCTATATAAAATGCCTACCGGTCTACCTATACACTTACATCAGTTTGATTTAAAAAAATTTACTAATTTTATACACAGTGCACTGCAAGTGAGAGACTCTAATAGTATAGCCCCTGCACTTACATATATAATATACTAATATTATTTATGGTATTATGTATTTGCTTTAATTCATTTCGTACTGTGCTGTGTACCGTAAGCTATTCCGTGGAATAATAGTCATCTCATTATAAGTTTTAAATTTAAATTAAATTTACAGTTAGTAGGTAATCAATTGTGAAGAATTTCGGTTTTATAATAAACCATAATGAAACGGAAATAGCTGTTGTGGGTACACCGGGTAAATACTTGATATAAATTCTCCAATACATGAATAGTACACCTGTAACCTCCACTGTGCACGCACATGCATTGTAGCTTTAGTACTGCAAACAGTCATCCATTGTATTTGCGTTGCAGGAAATTATTTTAGAACAACCATCACAACTCCAAACCATCACAAGCTGAATTATGTTTATCTGTTATTTATTTTTGTCCTTGCATGTCATCTTCAAAGGTCATCACAGTCCTTTTATATATTTATCTACTGCACAAACGAATTTAGCCGTCCATTGTGGAAAAGGTCCTCAATGTAAAAAGGCACAAATTATGTATGCATGCCTAAAAGTTTTTTTCAGGTCATACCTAAGAAAATGACAGCAAACACCTTTGGTATCAACTTGGCAAATTCTATTATGTAACATTGTAACCACTGCCAAGCTTTGATAATCCAAACAACTTCATGTGGTAAGCTATATAGTTTTTAGTGCTACAGCATAAAGCATGATATGCAGCAAGAACTTACTTCGAGAATGTACATGCATATCGCTGCAGGTACGCAAGAGGCATTCACACAGACGGATATCGATTTTGACATGGAAAATACGAGTTCTATATATACAGAACAGTGAGACGTCCATAAAATACTCACTACTGTATAGAATTATATCCACATTCCGTATACGGGTAGTAGTGGCATTATGTACCACAGCCCACGATACGAGTATACACATAGGTACACATGCTTACGAAATTGTAGTGGTAATCGGTAAAGGTGGATTGAATTGGAATGGAAACATTTTCCACATTAGGAAAGAGCAGAGTCGTCCGAATCGCCAACGAAACTAAATTCGAGAAAGAGAAAGCCAAGATAGGCTTGATACTACAACAGAGTGCTGTGTACAGTATACCTAACCTAAGCAACGGAGAGCAAGTCAGGTAAGAGTGCAAGTTGACGTTGAGGTGTGTGGTGTGGAAAGAATCGTTGAAGGAAGGCACGGCAAAGAAAATTCAATCGAGAATATCCTCACGGAGAGAGAGAGAGAAGGAAGAAAGAGTTAGGGAGAGAGAGAGAGACTCGTCGGTCCAATGCAATCCTTTTCCAACGTTAAATCTAAGTGCATAACTCTTTTATAGAATACGCTTTCCACTCTATGACTACGGCAAAGGAAACTAGTAAACCAGACCAGACCGCGAATACGCTCTAAACATCCAAAGTTGAAATATCCTGTGTTCATGATGTGTTGTGCGAGTTAGGTTTGGTCTGTTGTGTGTGTATGTGTGTCTTTTTTCTGCATGGTACAAGATGTAGAGAGTCGTTTTGAATTTTTGGATTTACACTATCCACTACCTACAGTATTATTGATAGAGAACAGGCATGTCTGTATCTTCTTTCTATTTATGTATTTCCACTCCTCCATACATTCACAATGCTTCTGTACCTTTGGCTTTGCTACACTACTTATCTGCACCACTCAACTCACGTCCACCCAAATAGTTGTACATACGTTTCCCTAATAGTACATCTGACAATACTACGCTGTGTGATGGAAAGTACTCTATACATGAAATCTCAATTCTTAAATGAAAAAGTTGTGAAGGCAAAAAAGTAGTGTGTTGGGACTTGTATAGCTAAATATAACTAGAATGATGTAGGAAACGACTATGGAAAATAATATACGTTCACGTACTAACATTTCATGTATCCGTGGGCTACAAAATGTTCGTACCTATGTACGAAAATGTAATGTTATGAAACGTGCTATATACGGATCAGCGACCTGGGAAGTGCACGTAGGTATGTCCTAGTTCATTTTGTGCTTCAAGTGCAATTTTAGATTGAATGAGTTGTCTTATGCATTACAATCGTGTTACTTAATAAACACCTCCCCAGCGCAGCGTAAAGGTTATAAAATGTTATAACAATAAACAGCATACTCAAGTATAAAGAATTGCATTTACAGGACGATGACATTGCCAAGTACTTTCAAGTGCGCCAAAATCATTATTACTGTACATATCTAGTAAATTAACCATTCTATACATAACATTAGGAATCTCCTTATCTCCTTAGAATTTGAAATATTGTGTTTCTCCTTCCATAAAAATGTGATTACATGATGCTCAGGAAGCACAGCATGCGAAGATGAAATAATATCATAAGCTTTCATTATTAAGTTTCATTTCATCATGAAACGTACATGCGAATACGTTGTGTGTCTGTCTGTCCGTCCGTCTGTAAGCACAATAAAGAAAGGTTTGGGATGATGGCTTCAAGCTTGGTATATACCATACGTATTCCAGTATTTATAGCCAAGTTTGAATATGTAGCCAATCCGTCAATATGACCTTTGACACCTTCCTTTTAACTACATGATCTGAACATCATTGCATATATGCATACAAACTTCAAAATTACTAAGCCCAAAATCGTTTCATGACGTTTTATTTTGTAGAAGCAACGACGACGACACTGAAACACTAGGGGAGAGTCGTGTCGGTTGGGTCGTTTGAGTTTGGAACATTTTTATTTATTATACCAAAATATATCGTACAATTTTATTATACGTATCATTTAAAGCAA
>JABASD010004358.1:0-15796 GCA_019776165.1 Pogonognathellus flavescens
TTACACTACACTATAGATAGAGTGGGAGTATACACTTTACACTAATTTTACACTTACACTCAAAATAGTGTAGTGTACGCCGGGCTATGGTTCCGGTTAGCCATTTTCATCTCTACTACGTACATCATTATTAGTAAGATAGATCTGTAACCTGTATAATATGATGAATGTACACACATACTTTCTATAATTATGTAGAAAGTGGAAAGGCATGTATGTAATGGGGTTATAAAATTATTGACTTACATTACATAGGTAGGGTAGATATCTATTTCCTGGCATGAATGATAATAAATTTAATATTGCTTTGTTGACAATTGATAAGATGAAGATATACAATAAAGGAATTGCCAGAGCTTAGTAGATATAACGGGTTGGCGATTAACGGCGTAATTTATTCGGTTTTACAGTTATTACAACAATCTCTCCCTTAAGCCATGATTTATATCCAATAAAATCCAGCGATAAAATAATAACATTTCCTACGATGGCTTACGTAGTTTAATTCTCCTTTGCTTATAATATTATCATTGGATTAGTATTGCATTGCACTTGCACATCATATACTTTTACGCAGGTGTGTGATTAATTTAACTGAGTATCGTACGACGAGTATTTGCACAACAGCAGATCTATAATAATTTGTGTAATTAATCTCATCTCTCATGGTAAACAATGGTACAACGACAATTTTAATCATTTCAGTTTTACATACTTTACTGCAACAATAACATTTTATTTAACAATTTTTAATTTTTTCTCCTGAGAATGTCATCAGGCATTAAGCTTTCATGTTCTTTTATAATAATACCTTATTACATTATATAAAGTTAGTCAATCAAATGAAAAGCAGTGCCATGATTTAAGTTAAAAGTGAATTTCATGTATCAAATGGACTACATTAAAAACCTTTAATGTTCAATTTATGCTACACCTATATAGTATAATATTTAATACAAACATTTGTAACAGATTATGAAACAATCAAATGCATGAAAGTAAAAACAACATAATAAATATTGAAGAAAAAAAATAATAAATAAGAAATGAATCAGTGCTTTGTCACGAATCACGTATTTCATGATAATTCACAAATGAAGGGCATCAGTTTCTTTTGAGAAATGGCAACCAGACCTTTTCTTTCCAACACCAAAGCATTGAGAAATACATCTTCGTCTTCCCTCACAGTTTCCAGTTCATTGATGTCTACTTTATTCCCTGTTGTAGACCACATGTACTTTTTACCAGGCATATCGCCAATACCATCAGTCCAAACTTGGGTAACTCCTACTAATCAAGTAATGCTGATTAATTGATAATTAAATAAAAACTTTTGCTTGGTTTAATAGTATTAATTGTGAATATTCTAATGCTTATTAAGATTATTTCTCTCACCTGGAACGAAATGAGCTAGAACAGTTCTCAATTCCAACGAAGTTTCCAAACGAACAAGGTGTTGATAATCATTGCGACAGTATTCAGCTGCATCGGCCCAGGTGCGCTGTAAATAAAAGGGTACTAAAATTCAGGAAACCAGTTTGCAATTTTCTAAAGCATAAAATCATTTCTGAGTTGCTGTTTTAATAAAAACGAAATAAAATTAATGTACAGTCAAAAGTGCTTTTAATTTGTAATTCTTAACAAATTTTTAATTCAAAATTAGAATTTTTCTAACCAGAGGTGTTGTGTGAAGAGTGTATCGCCCGGTTCTGATTTTCACGGATGGGTCAATCTTGTCGACTGGTAATGGTGTGTCACCATTTAAAGATTCGTAAACTTCAGCAATATCCTCGTCGTCTTCAGAAACTTCAGATTGTACAGGAGAAGGAGCAAGGTGTCCTACAAAGGCATTTTCCAACATTTCCTCATCTTCCTCCACTTCCAAACTCTCTTCCGAATCTTCCGCTGTCTCTAAAATAGTTCCCAAATGAATATTTTAATACATATCTAGGTTAATTTAGTAACAGTGCGAAAATGTTTGTAAAATAATAATGTCTTACTGAATGCTACGGCAGGAGGACGAGGCTGAACACTAATAGCAATTGCTATTGTAATTAAACCCAAAATCAAAAACCACTTTGACATTTTTATAAATTACCTATTAGGAAAACAATCTGAAAATATGAAGGCAGACAACCGAAAGAAGTAGAAATAGCAGGCAACTTTTCAGGGACTTTACAAAATAGCGTGTGAATGAAAGAAACAGAATGGTCGTTGAGACTGAGTTTAAATACTTATTCCGTTCTTGGCAGGGAATTTAGTTTAACCTAAAAATAGAGAAAGGGGCAGTCTCTTATCAAACTACAGACTAGGTCATAGGAAAAATTTTCATAATCACAAACAGACCCTTTGTATTTCAATGCACAGTCTATAGTCCCATTATAACGGAGTTCTACAAAAATACCGTTTCAGAGACAAACTTCAACTGTTTTCTTCACAGGAGTCCTTTCCCTTTAAAATTAATACTTCTCACACACTCACACTATTGTACGCATTATTAAGCTTGCATTATTTATACGAATCATTACACTGTTGAGACTCCATGCCATTATATAGTGGAAGTGGGTACTTTGCAATAATTTATGTCAACTGTCCTTAATGATGTTTAGAAACAGTAATTTTGGATATATGTAATACAAAATGCAACAGTCTACTATTAGTGGCGTATCTAGGATTCAAATCTGGAAGGGACACCAGTGTTATGGGATATACAAATGCACAAAAGGGGTTAGTATTTTTGTTGCTTTCGGCCGTAAATAAATCCTTCTTTTGGAATCTGGAGGAAGCACGTGCCCGTAGTGCCATAATGTACATGCGGCATTGTCTGCTGGTTATATACAACAATTTTCAGTAATAATATGAAGCAAGGGCGTAACTACGTATGCCCCCCACCAAATTCCGGAAAAAAGGGGTTGCCAGAAAAAAAATTCGGCCACCCATTACAAATCTCTAGATACGCCCCTGATATGAAGTTTGTGTATGCAATAAATATATTATCTGAATTTCCAATCAAATTAAAAAATGAAATGAACAATTTACTGTGGTTTTACAATGATTTATTACATTTTATTTATAGTACATAATAAGAATCATTATTATAATATAAAATTAAAAATTACTAATTTTTACCTACACTTAACAGTAATAAATACAAATATTTGAAACATTGTTTTAATTAGTCTGCTTCTCTGTTATATTTCAAGCATATTAAAAACAGGTCACAGTGTATTAGTGTATATGATTCTGATTTTCAGTTCACCATTAATTTCAGACACACAAATTGGTATTGGGAAAGAAAGCTTCATACAACTGAACTATTGTAGCCATCGTCAGTGATTGGTTTTGGGCTTCTATTGGCACTTCTAAGACAATAAATCGATTTATTTACACATTAAAACTTAGAAAAGCGAGGAAACGCACAAAAAGCACACCATAACTTACAAGTGTCTGTTGTCAGAAGTATTTTGAATTTCTCTATTAACAAATAAAATAATTATCTCAATTAAAAAGTATTTAAAAAATAAGCAATTTTTTGTACAGCTTCTTTGCGTATCTCACCTTCTTTGATAGCCTTGTTGAAAGGATGCAGCAATCTCTTCAAACGATTTCCATTTTGTTTCTGGAAGTTGTTTAAAGGCAATCGTCCAGAAAATTGGGAGCAGTGCCGTGTAAATTAGGAAATAATATTTTCCCATGACATTCTCAAGCTGAATAAAAAATTAAGGAGTTAAAAAATCCACAAATTAAAACATGGAAATAGATTTCTATTGTGCAATAGTTAATATGTTAATATTAGTATTCATACTAACATTGAAAAAGGCTTCTAGGAAAGTGCCAACATTTTTTGAAATTACATATAATATTTCTGTGATGACCAATGCAGTGGCACGTGGTCCTTGAGTGAATAATTCAACAGTGACAACTACAGGAAGACATGAAGGGCCCATGGCAAAACATATTATGAAGATGAAGATGAAAATCACAGCAAACGGCGTCCCGCTGTCGTTTAGTAATTCCTACATCAGAAAAACTTTATCTCACAATTTTATTTTATTTTATAAGTATTTAAAGGGCTTAATTTTGAAGATTTTTCGAATAAACAGCAATTAAAAATGAATATACCAACCGAACTGATTACACATATGTTGAAGAAAATTGAAAAAATGAACATTCCTCCAAGGCCAAATAGTTGAAGTTTGCGACGTCCTATTCTATCCACTAATATCGTCGCTACAATTGTTACGACCAACATTATTGCAGTAGTTCCAGTTAAAATATATAGTAAGTTAGTTTCTAGCAGCTTAAGAAAACAATAATTAATATCTCTCTAAAATAAAGTATGTCTAACAAATGAAAAATTCTTACTTTATAAAATCCCGAGTGACCTGCGGCTATTTTCATGAATAAAGCAATGGACAGCGGTTTCCATAAATCCGAACAACAAATATTGCACAATGAAATATTCGGTAGGGATTGCTCAAAGATCTTCTCTGAATGCAATTCCGTAAACTCGTTTTCCACTGCATCAGAACCTCTAAGCTTTTGCAAAGCTAAAATATTTTAATTAATTTTAATTGTGCATTAAGTGATTTAATTTTGTTTTAAATAGTAAGTTTACATAAAATATTTATTTCATATGCAGAACCTTCTAAAGCCTTTTCCTCCATTTTCTTAGTTAACAACAAATAGCGAGGGGATTCCGGACAAAGTGGTAATAGAAGCAGATGAGTTATAAAAGGAAAAATGGAAATTGCTATATACGATTTCAAAACAGTAAATGAATATTAAATAAAAGATTTACTCGTGACTGTGGCAGTAACTTTTATATTTTAAAATTTTAAAAGATTTAAAATTCAGAAAGTAAATACCGTAAAGAACTGGACTGAGTCCAATTAGATTTTGCATACGTAAGATGCTTGAGACCAGAGAGCCCATCCATAAACCTGATTGCGTTAAAATCAATAAAGCCCCTCGAATTTTTACAGGACTTATCTCCGCCACATATAACGGTACCAAAATCGTGTACATACCTGTATAACGCAACGGACAACAATTATTTTTATAATTATTTTCAAAAGATTAAATAGATAGAATGTAAAAGAGTATTACAAATTAGCAAAATGCTACTGACCGCTGTTGACTCCAAGAAGGAAATAACCCAAATTCAAAGCTACTATGCAGATCGCAAAGGAGTCAACGGAACAAGTGACATGAGGGAGGAATAAAAATATCCCACTACTTAATCCAAAAATGGTGTTGATTAACAGGCCTTTTTTTCTGAAAAATTAAAAACATTGCTGCAACAAAAATCTTACATTTCTCATTTTCATCAATATAAAAATTACCTTCCAAATCGATTTGCAATCAATCCACTGGAAATAATACCCAGTACATAACCAATACCGTCAGAAATGGCGGTGCTGTATCTTAAAGTTCCCCTTTCAGTAGAATCATCTGTAAATTGTAAAATAGCCTACAAGAGGTAACTTAGTACAATAATATCAAGCATAAATAAAAGTTTACATTTTCTTTTAGCAATGAGGATAGCGTACAGTAAATAATGCTGCCCCCGAAACCGAATTATTATAACTTGAATGGAACATCCCCATAGTCGCCACAATAATGGAAAACCAAAGTGCAGACGCCATACTCTAAATAATACCAAATGCCAATTAAAAATCTGCATTTTCTCTAAATATTTTAGTTGTTCAAATGAAAAACAGAAGGGATTAAATTGACGGATAAAATTTCAGAACGAAGAAGAAAATCGAGTGAGGAACGCGAAGATTATTATATTCATGGAAATTCTACATACCTTCTTGTTTAAAAAAATAATGCAAAGTTACAACTTACAACTGAAATTTCTAGTGAAAATCTGTAGATATATTATAAGTAATATGTATTTGTGTTGCAGGTTCCCTTTCGTTGGAAACTTCCATAAAAAACACAGGAATAAATACCGGGGGACTATTAAGACTACAATAATCTCTGTGTTACCGAGTCTGTCTCTGTGCTTAAATACTAGAGATTTTTCTTCACTACAAACCAACAACAATCATCAGATGATGCAGATTGGAGAATACGGAGAAATGAACCTACTGCTAATACCAAGCATAAATATAATGGTATTTATATAACCTGTACAAAAAACACAAGAGATTCATGCTAGTATATATGAGTAGTATGATAATACCTATATAAACATATATGAATATGCGCTATGTACAATTCATTGACGCACACATCTCATAGCCTCAAGCAGAACGAGTACATTTTTTTAACCCTTCCTCATAGTACGCAGAGAATCAGAAACAGTATACAGTGGATGCTTTATTCCACGAAATGTACAAGTTTTGCCCAATGAAATTAAGAACTGTGTTTGCTTTTATCTGTGGATTAAAATACTTTTCAATATTAATTTCATATTCCTTGTTTATAGTAATAGTATACTAACCTAAGTCTCAGGGTCACTATTTCATTGTTTCACTCGTACTGCGAAATAGTGACAACTCTATTCTTACAGTTCTTGGACAAAGTCTTCTTTCCCATTTACGAGGAGGCAACTTGAGACAAAAACTTTGATACTCAACAGACAATCACACACAACAATACGAGTGCTATTTTATTAAGATTAGGTAAATGCTTACAAACTCATAGTAGTATGTATTATACGTAACTGTAACGTACGTCTCAAATGAAAGGTTAATCAGGACTACAGTGCGGTTGATAGTTTATTTTTATTTTCTAGATTAAACTGAAAAGTCCTTAGGAACACAATTAACAAAACTACGCTTGCTATTAATATTTCCAATTGGGTGATTTATTTAGGAATGATCATAATACTAGGAAGTTTATACTAAAAAGTTTATAGTATTAGTATTATTTATAGTAGTTTATAGAATACATGAGAATTCCATCGATACAGAATGTATTTTCTGCAAATCAGCTCCCCGGGCTTAAATGAGTCCTCCCCAGACTCCAGATTCCGGAAAAGCGGTTCTGTAAGAAGTTGCTTTGCTGTTTTACTGTCTGAGGCCCCAGGTCCTTTCAAACTCCCCATTTTATCTGTAGTATCCTGAAATGAAAACTATCTTGACATTGAATAATATAATCATACACAATCAATAATGATGAAACATCAATGAATGGCGATTTCAACTTCCTAGTTTCATTTGTCGAAAAAAACGTGTAGTATTTTTTAATTATAACTTTTCAATTCCGAAGAGCTTTTACAAGTGACACGAACCTTTGCAATTTGCAATGATTGACTGAAATTATTTTCATTAACAAAAGAAACATTCATCTAAAACTTCAAGCGGGAGGTGCACATGAACAGGGGACAGATAGAAATTGGCCAAAATAGCACGTTTTTCTGAAACTTCCAGAAATTCCCGTGCTGATAGACGTTGAAAGCAAAAAATGTACCTATAATAGAAACCTGGTAAAAATAAATTATGATGACAATAAAAATTTGAGGTGTTTAATTGTTATTAATACTAACAATCAACAATTAGTTGAAAGAACAACAATCACCACTTTGATCCGTAATCTAATTTATTTATACTAAAAGTTTATTTCATGTTTTAGACACAAAGCCATAGAGCCGGGTAACGAAAGGTTCTGCATTTCCACTACTATTTAAAAGAATACAAATTGTATTGTATTATTTTGTAAAAGAAAAGCGTTCCATATTGATCATCGGTATCCCGACCAAAACATGAAATAAGACTTCTTATTATACAGAAGCGTTCTTTTCATCAATTATTCCACTTCTGACTTAATTAAAACAGATTATTAAAATCCCCAAAGTAAATTAATATATTTAAGATTGTGAATTGGGTATTGGTTTGTCCAAAAAGAAGGTTGAAAGTAAAACTGATAAAACTTAATATCTCATCCCTGCCGGGATTCGAACCCGGGACCTTTGGATTAGAAGTCCAACGCGCTATCCACTGCGCTAACAGGGACATCCGATAGTTAATGAGCTGCCTATGACCCTACACCAACACAAGCCAAGTAAATTAATTTACTTCACCATCACTCCAATGTAACCGTCAGTTACCTTATCGCCTTTACATGCCTTACAATGGTCTTCATCGTTGTCTCCAGTCTATTAGTCACAAACCAACTTTGGCAATTCCTTCATTTCTTCTCTCTAATGCAGGCACACTGCAGTGCAAACACACCTTCAAGTTGCAAAGCTATGGTTGTTATATTTTATTGTGCGTCTACAATATTGTATGACTTGTAAATGGTTATGGTTAGAAATAGTTTACATATTGAAGTAAACGCAAAATTAAAAATCCCCAGAGGTATTTCCAATTGCTAGTTTAGTGTGGGAAGAAGAAAGGAAATTATGTATCGCAAAATTTGTACATACAATTTTAGACTTTTTGGAAAAGAGATTCTACAATAAAAACTATTTTATGCTCGTGAAATCCACTTCGTTTCACATTTCCAGTTCACAGATGCAAGAAACATGTATTTTGCAGCAATTAGTCATTTTGATAAAGGTCTGGAAACACGCTGACAGTATTATATTATAAGTAGTTCTTGTAAATATAAAATATTTTATTATTATATTGCTTTAATTGTTTTATTCGTTTCCATTTCCTTTCCAATTTGTCCATTTTAACTCATTTCAACCGTATTGTAGGCAAGTGTATCTATATATTAAAAAAATTATATGCAGCTGTGATGTTGGATGTAATTTATTGATATGGAAGTCCGAAGTTGGTAATAAAGTGCGTTTTAATTTCTAACTAGCTTTTGGTAGATCGGGAAATAATATTTGAAAAAGCTAGTCTTATTATTTATGTATAAATTTTCTATACTTCTTAACCAAGGGCGTGTCTGGAATTTTGTAATAGGAGACTTGAGTTTTCTGGGGGAGGGATAAATTTGCTAAAATAATGGCAAAATTTACGGCTTGAGACCGAAAATTTGGCCAAATAACTCGTTTTCCGAAAACTGTGTGGGAGAGGGAGCCCCCCATACGTATATATTACGCCCTGGTTCTTAATACTTCTTTTAATTTGTTGTATTATTAAAAATCTTTGCTTCAAATAAATATGGTAATGATTAAATAATCCGTAACGAAATGCTATTACTTACGTTAAACTCTGCAAGTACCGTAAAATGAAGTGGTTTAAACAATACAGAAGAAGGCATTGACATATTATGTAGCAGCACTCTTCTTATTTATTTACTTTAAATCATATTATTCACATAAAGCTATTCATTCATACTCCATTCATAATTAAAGTATTCACAGTTACTAATTTCTAGCATAAACTAAAGTTTCGATTCGATTCGCCCATATGTACATAAAACAAAAAGTAAGCGTAATAACCTAATTAATTTTCATGTCGTGTCTAATCCTAACAGTTATACTACAAAATACTAAATAGAATGAATAGGATTTTCTATCAGTAAGAAACATAATATATATATATGTAACATAATATTTAGAAAATGAAATATTCTGAATAACTTGTATAAGTAGTGCAGGAAATAACATTAAGAAAGCCGAGTTAGCTGAAGTTAGTCGTAACGGATGTAAGAAATCTCCGGCATCTGCATTGACCCCCTTAGGAAGTCGAAATCACAGTCCATTAAATTGACTTCGCGTTTCAACGACTTAGCTTCACATATTCCAGTCTCCGGTCCCTGTGCGTTTTGAAATAATTAATTGTCATTGCAACTTTTAATTGCTTTCAATCTCAAGCAGATAAAATAAAAAATGAATAAATTACTGATAATCTTACATCTAGTTGGAAGCGAATGTTGTAGTAAATGTTCGGTTGGATGTTAACCGAACGAGGAAAATTGACATGGAAAATCTTCCCCTTAAATGCGTTGACATTACGCACGTTGTATTTGATTGCCACCCTTTGGCTTCGGAGCTCATCCACGATAATTGCCACGTTGTATTTCGCCTCGGGGAGGTTGTGAGGACCAAAGAAACCCACACTCGTTAAAGCAATTTCTCTGCTAACACGAAATCTAAAGTGATATATAAAGAAAAATCAAACAAATTAAAAGCACCGAAAAAATACTTCATTTTGCGATTTAGAAAATTTGAGTGGTCACAACAAAAAACCTCCTTACGTATTAGTAAATAGAACACCACTAAAGTTGTCCGAATCCTTCATGGTTCCAATAAATCTCTTCAATTTTTCCAAATCTTCGCTTCCGGCGAGGGCTTTTATTTTTGCCCATCTTTCTTCTGCTCGAGGACACAATGTTCCTCTTTGTACTGTAAGGATTTCTTGGTTGCAATTGTTCATGGTATTTGGAGTTACAATATTTTACTGAATGAATGCAGAAGATTGCGAACTAATGAAACAAAAGTGCAGTCAAAGAATCGAACAAATAATTTCATTTACTAATTTAAAGTTAAAAATTAAAACAAAAGTTTGGTTTAAGAGGAAATATATGATCAGTCTTTCTCCACAACTGCCAACTGCATATATATTTTAATCACTTCAATTTACGTTGCAAATTGTAATCGAGACTTTTTTACATAGCCAAGTGACTGCCTATATAAAACAGCAGTAGATTCCGATCTCTACAGCTTATAATATAATAGTAATCTATAACAGCAAAATATTTAAATGAGCCAGTCTTCTCTCTAGTAGACTCGCAGTCTCGGTGGGTTTTAATACATATTATTTGCACAGCCTCTTAAAAGTGTCTATTCGGTAAATACGTTAAAGTTGGAAGAATAAACCATAAGCTAAAATATTTATATATACTATCAACTATAATGAAGTATATCATCACAGTAAAAAGTTAGCTCTGATAATTATAATATAAATGTTACAATTATTGTTAGTGTTAGCACAGATAATAATAATTATATATCCTACATGCTACATATATATTTTTATCAAGACAACTTAACGGATGTAGCGCCTACTCCCAATACTTGTACACGATGCAAATTGTTTTTGCGTGCTATTTGCTACTGCTGCATTAATTTGACAACGTAATTATATCTATACACACTTCATTAACATTTAATGTAGTGCGTGCAATAATAACTTAAGATATTATTGTTTCTTCACAGTTTGTTATAGTGCATTCCAAGGTTTGGGGAAGGTTTTATATAATTGAAATGAGGGACTTTTATAATACCTACGTAGATGTCATTTTAAATTACACGATGACACAACTGTTGAAATACAGCCTGAAGCACTATACTCGTAGCACTTGGCGACTTTTATTTCTTTAATAAGAAATCCGGCTTTACATTATAGCAATAGCTACGACGCTCATATGAAATTGGTTTTTAAAATATGCATAACTCAACATTTGTCACCGTTAGCTTGCCCCCAAGAATCCCACCCAAAGTTTGCATGGGACTTTATTTCCTAGGAGCACCATAAGTAAAAAGGTTTATTATTCGAGAGAGAAGAGAAGTATTTGTATTAGAGCCAGCGGGATCAACTGGCGATGTTTACAGAGTTAATCATTATATAGTAACATAAAATACCTATATATATACCAATATCCTTTTATCCTGTTTACAGAATATTGTATCCGTGCAATGGGGATATCTATTGTACATGTGTCCTCCGTAAGAGCAGTGTTTGACAATGAAGATTTGATTTGATTCGATTTGATTTAAGAGGAAGTCTATTATGTGTATAATAATACAAGACCTCGTGTGATTTGGTGAGTTTTCACCTAACATAATTAGCGATATCATCTCTCGGAAGTTAGACCATTGATTATACCGAGATACGAGGGATGAAAGCATTTCCTAATGAAACATACTAGTAGAGCATGATACAGAGTATATTTAGAATATCATAAAATAATATTTCTGCGTAACAAATGCATTATTATAATAATTGAAGCCGTGAGACGTATAAAGACAGATTTCATGGATAGTTTGTAGAAAAATTACACTGAAATGTATACTGAATAGCTTGACAAAAATAAAGAATGTCTTGTGCTGGAATCTGCAATTAAAAGCCTTGAGTTGAGAATGTCCGGTTTTTATTGCGAGATGTAACAGAATATCTGTGCCAAGGAGTATTGTATCAGAGAAATAAATATACTGTCATTATACAAACTAATGTTATTCCCACGTTAGCGAATATCGACATGAGACGATTTGCCACATTTGTAAGATGAGAACTTGAATCTAACCAACCATGTACATAAGTATCCTCACAATAAGCCACAATTGCAATGAAGAAACAATTTTGTTAAGTTATTATATTACTATATTTATTTTTCATAACAATTAATTATACGTTGAAATGTATTAGCAACAACAGCAAATACTTTCGCAGCAGCAGATAATTTGAAATTATATTTGACTTGATGACTTTAAAGATCGACAATTTGCAATATCTATAAATATTAGGGGCTCCATCAGTTGTATTAAATAATAATATGTAGGATATATAATGGTAACAAAATAATTTATTTATATAATTCCCTTCGCCACAAGACACTGACAAAGAAAAAACAAATCAAGAAGGAAAAGTTATTTCAAGACTACCTAATTTAAGTATAAAAAATCAGCTACTACTGCTGTATCTATACTCTGTTTAAATGACTTTCTTCACTTCGAATGTGACAAAGATATTTATTTAACCCAAGTTAAATACTGCTATGCTTACGTAATAGTAATAGTTAGCATATCAATGAAACGCAGGAAGTTCTGTGACAGCCAGATTTCCTGACTCTTCACCTTTCTGTCCTACGAAATATTATTATCTCCATGCAGTATCTTTTTTGTATAAAAGATGCCCACTGTTAGTGCAATTGTCGCCATAAAAGTACCATTGTCATTGTATTATTCACTCTGATTAATACGTATCACATTGTGGTATAATATCTATGCAAAATCAGCACATCTGTTATTTTAATCCCACATGTATATACTGTAAATAAAATGACAGGTTCTTGTGCATGTAATTTATTTAAAAAATGAGGTACATAAACTAAATTTCCTGTATATTTAAATTATGCAGGTACAATTGAATTTAATAATAAGGTACATGAATGCAAATTTTGCTGTCCAATATTTCGCTGTCCATCTAAACATTTAAGGGTGTCAATGTATTAACGAAAATGATGCTATGATTATTTCAATATTGATGCAATAAAATAATGCACTGTGAATTGCATTTTTTAAATATCAATGTTTATTTATTTGTTATGCATATGCATAATATTGTAAAAGTGAAATTAAAATACTACAAACCTAAACTATATATTTGTGCATAGTGCATAATAATAATACGCATTTACATTGACTCAATTTTTATTGTGACTTTCACAGGAGAGATCTTTTCATCGTACTGGATTCTTATGAAAATGTGTCGCATAAATATATTTGATGAGTTGGCTTCAGCTTTGTAAAAAGCGAGACTCTGTGTTATGAACAATCAAAACGAGTAGCAACAACAAATAATACGCAGTTTTGTTATTATAGGTACGTTAGAATTTCCTTCTTCTATAACAGTCGACCAAATAAACACAACATTTGAACGTTCTTATTATTTTGTTTTTGTCAAATTTCCATCAAACAATTTCAGCTCAAGTTGGAATTGCTTACAAAAGCCTATAAAATAAAATGAAGACAAGACAACAAAATGTAAAGCATATACGAATATAGTTTTATAGGTTTAGTACAATAAGTTTTCTAGAAGAAAATTGCATCTCTTTATATAAAAGTTCTTTAAAAGGTGCCTGTGTGAGGTTCGTTCTCTGAAAACTAAAATAATTATTCACTGTTGCGTAAGCGTAGAAATAACAATGATTGATAATTGATACGAATATCTATATGGGTTTTATAAATGTTTGACAACATACGACAATATATAGATGAGTCGATGCGATTCATAATTACGTAATCAGTGTCAAACTCATAGTCTCGTTAATAATATACCTAGCCAATAACCCAAACAGTTTTATCTGCGCAATAAAATTATATAAAAATTACTTGTTATATAAAAGTCTGATTTTACCGTTTGTGTAAGAAGATTGAAAATTTAAGTTCGATATAACAAGTGCCATATATTTCACACTAAAAATAATATACAATTAGCAATGTTTATATTATATTAGGTATGTATTTACAAAATGATTTTTTGCCGATATACAAAGATATTACATATGTCAATGTTTAACATATAATCATTTGTATTACGGGTTAGAGATTAAAGGTCAGTTATATAATATCAAAAATGTGTCAGGTGTCAGTTATTTTTGTTATATCACTTTGTTATAAAAGTTTGTAATTTAGGCCTGCAAGATATGTTGTCAGTATACGATAAGTGTGTACAATGCAACCACAAAATAATTGATCGGTCTATTGTGATTGTTTTATTCGAAAAGCTGTTGGATTTTTACAATTGTACAATTTTAGACACATATCACACAAACTACTCAAATATAGATCCGCTATTGCCATGCAGAAATAGCGGATCAAAAAAATTGCGCGAGACTTTCTAAAAATTGTAATATTTCCATTTATTGTAAAAACAACTGGAAAATGAATTTATTCCTGAAAATCATTCAATCTGCAGATACCATATTTTATGCCATTTGGCGAAAACTCGTAACTTTGATGCATGGAACCGATGCTATAACATTTGTTCGCGGATTTCTTAAAGGACTGACATTGAGACGTAACAGGGACTACTATAGATTACTGCTGAACTAGAGAGCTGCCTAAACCCATAATTAAAATTTTAATTCAAATCTGTATAGAATTATATGACAGTATTATTTTTGAAACAGTGTAAGTTATTTATTAAGTAGCGTAAGTAGCATAATATTCTCAAATTACGTAATTAATGGGTTATATAAATGTTTTGCAAACAAGTGTAAATGAGATTACCAGTTACGGAAATTACACAAGAGTCTAAAACTCATAGCCTCGTTATTTATAAGCGATTATAAAACATCCTAGTTTATTAATGGCCTTTCATATAATAGGAGTCAGTAGTCTGATTTTCTACATATTATAAGTTTACCTACCTACATTAACAACATTCAGAAATGATTACCCACTTTTAGGTGACCATATTCCACACACTGCCCTGTCTGTTTGAGAACAAAAAATACGATGCATGGATTGAAAATATGAATGTTTGTGGGTGTACAAAGTACATATTTCTGCATGTATTCACATACACTGTACATGTATAAACACAAAGTCAATAGTCAAAGTTACGGATTTCAAGATTAAAGTTAAATATCGGTTGTTATATAAATGTTAAAAATGTCAAAAAAATGTTAGGTATATTTATTGATTGTTTCCTTCAGTTAGATACAATCATATTATAATAGTATCGCGTTTATCACTAAAAATGTTAATAAGTGGTTTACATAATTCAAATAATGTCATTATATAAATAATGTGAAGTTACAAGAATTTGCAATGATTCCAGAAATACCTATTGTGTGGAGATAAAAGGAAACATGGTACATTGTTCCCGGTTCAGGAATGGTGCTACGCAATTTTACATACGCATAATGTGATTTCGTATTTTAAAAAAATGTCTGTTCGAAGAATGCGTCTTTTCTAGTGTGTGTGATGTTTACTTCAAAAATAGTTATGTCAATTAATTCGAAAACATTTTTGTGGTCTGCACTGAACTTTTTGATCTGTAACATTTTCGACAATAACATGTTAAATTATTTTTAAATTATAATTAAATTATATAAATATAAAATTATTATTAAATTATATAAATATAAAATTATTATTAAATTATATAAATATAAAATTATTATTAAATTATATAAATATAAAATTATTATTAAA